>JAJGOT010000065.1:617500-797500 GCA_022457155.1 Cladopsammia gracilis
ATACAATGAACTGAATTCTACGCGCTCTTTGATTGGTTTTTGCCTATGATCTATCAGAGTACAGACGCACGGCTGACGTCATAGAAAAATTGGTTGCTTTGTTTTGTCCAACATGGCGCACAGTTTTGAAAATGTTTGCAAGATTATTCTGGATTGAGCAAGTGAAAGCCTCGAAAAATGTTTAGGAGGAGCTGTTTACGAACAAGAAAAAGAAGAAACCAAGACGAAAAGTATTTTTGGCGACTTGAAAAATACCTAAACTGGAACAAATATTCGAACAGTCGAGCGCTACTAGGCAAGTTCGTAATTTAACTCTTTTTACTCTTCTGTTCTTTGTATAAAACAAATAGATTCCATTTGGCCGTGTGTCTGTTCAGTTATAGATTACAGAAGACGTCAAAATGTGGTCAGAACATCAGTGACACACTCGCCTGCGGCTCGTGTGCCACTTTTTTGTTCTTACCACATTTTGACATCATCTGTGATCTATAACTCAAAAAGACACACGGCCAAATGGAATCTATTTGTTAAAAGGATCATAGGTAATGACCAATCAAAATGCGCGTAGAATCCGGTAGATTTAACAATTAGATTACGAGCTCGAGATTTCTATCGCGCGCATAGAAATCAAGAGCGAATATCTAATTGTTTTAGCATAAATCTACTAGACGTTCTAAACTTAACAACAAGACAGGCTCGCGTTTTTATTGAATAATGATATAAAGGTCAAGCCACACGCGGATAATCGGCTACCCACTCTACTTACTTTCTACAATACAAGAAACAATCAGGATAGAGTAGACTTGCCACAAGTCCCATTCCAATACTCATTTTCGCTAAGTTAGGTTCTTCTGTTTGGAAGGGACGTCCTTCGCGACTTAACTTTAATTCCGCGCGCAAATTTATCGAATAGAACTTGACTAAAAAAGCGAAGGTCGACTTGTGGCAAGTCTAAGGATAGAGTAGCGTAGTCAATAAGAGAACAGCATACGTGATAGAAAGCTAGTAGATTTATACTAATGTATGATATTTACTAATTAGCAACATGTACATTAACTACAGTAATAAGGTGTCTCACCTTTCCTACACAGTGTCCTACAGTCCACGTTTTTGCTCCATGCATTGTATCGGAGAGAGCTTTTTACTTGGTGGTCTGGAGCCAGGAACAGACGAAGCAGATCTCAATGTCTTGTATAAAAGGAGTGGAAATCACATGCATAGCTGAAATCATGTAGCAAATGCGCAGGCGCTCGGCCATGCACTAAAAATATTTGATAGGATCTTCGAGATTTTAAGGATGGACCAATTAAACTTTCACTTATTATTACTACATGCAGTATTACCACCGACAGTAATCAAGACAGTAATCAATCATGGTGACATACAGTGGGATACATGACTCTCGACTGAGGACTAACATTTACGGGGTCCGTTACGAAGAGTGTTTACGAGGAGTGTTTAAGAGATCGTTTGGAATGGCGTTCTACTGTTTTTTCCATATCATTTTAGTGCCATTAACGGAGACTACGTGAAAGCTAGCGCAGTTTAACTCTTTTTAGATCTTTTAGCTGAATAAGTCAGTGGCAGAAAATTTTAAGGAAATGACTATCACTGAATCTGCTGACTGTTTTCATCTTTCCGAAAATCCTAGCTGATCTCATTACGTAAGCAACAAGACTCTTTTTTTATCCCTTACGTTACGAAAGTTTGAAGCTACATTTTACTAAGAAAACTTTTGTTTTTAATCTAATTAATTAAAAGCTAAAAGCCTTCCGTACAGATATTTCACCGAAACGATTGGCTGGGTGCTCACGATCATGACATACGCAAATGAGATGAGAGTGGTTGCGATGTAATCAATATGGTCATCCCAAGAGATGCATATATGGAGCATGTGTCACAGAATGACTTTAGCTACTCCTTATTTTCAATTTGTTTTTAAAGAAATTTCTAGTGAAAAGAAGGCATCAAAATATTATAATTAATAGTTTTAATTTTTGATATCTTATCTCCGCATCTATTGCAAGCCTTTTAATCTTTGACACTATCTTCACAAATTTGGACAGCTGTTCAAAAAAAGAATATTCTTTTTTATTAATTAAACGCAGGAAACTTTGGTTTTAATGTTTACCTTAGTCCTTAGTCTAGTTTTCAATAACAATTTTCTGTACTTTTAAGTTAACTTAACCTTTATTCGACACCGCAAAATATAGTTATGTTTTGCTGTTTGGTTACTTCCTTCTCAATTGAAAACTCTTATAAAAGATTGTAAACCATGTTATGTTAATTAAGTACCAAACATTTCGTGGCGGCTAAGAGTCGTTTACATATAATTAAGGCTACAAAAATATTGTATTCATTAAACAGTAAAGCTGTAAGAACAGTATACACTTCACTGGCTAGAAGAGTAGAAGACAGAAGAGATCGTTTATGCGGAAAGATAAAAGAAGAAATCCTTGATGTAAAGAAAGACGATAGTTTCTCACTCACTGGCAACCGGTACCGAGTTGGTTCTACTTAAGCTAGATTCTCCCCCCACCTAAGAAATATGTCTCCTTTTTTACACAAGCAAGAGATCGTGTCTCGCGCCTTTACCCTGGCAAGTCTTTGATTGGTTCCTTTCTTGGTTTCTGCTATCAAGCGGCCAGCTTATTATACGATTTAAGTCTCTGGATTGACGCGATTCGATAATTGTGATACGAGCTGACGCTGGAAAAGTGAAGTATCGACAACATACAGCGAAATGTCTCAGTTCCGAATTACAGAAGGTAAGTCATTTATGTACATTATGGAGATTAATGGGCCCAGTACGAACCCCTGAGGCACATGCACTAAAATACTAGATAGTTTAAGGAAACCATTAAATATAAAACACTTAATTACTGGTCCCTCGGGAAACAGTGAATTTTGTTTCCCTCGAATCTCGATGTGTCCAGGGAAACATGGAGATTCGAGGGAAACAAAATTAACTGTTTCCCGAGGGATCAGTCATTAGGGGATTCGTTATATAGCAACACAAGGCATCATAATCATGCCACCTTTTGTCACGGCCTGATCATGTGAGGTAGCGGGCAACAGGAAACACTTAGTGACTGGTCCCGAGGGAAACAGTGAATTTTGTTTCCCGAGAATCTCGATGTTTCCCGAGACGAAGTCAAGGGAAACATCGAGATTCCAGGGAAACAAAATTCACTGTTTCCCGAGGGATCAGTCATTAAGTGATTTGTTATAGCAACACAAAAAAACACACAACATAACACACTCTGAGAAACGCGCCGAGCACTCGATCCATCATAATCATGCCACTTTTTGTCACGGTCTGATCACGTCCGCTAGCGGGTAACAGTGCAATGTTACCCTCTGACGTCAAAATTGTTGCCCGCTTTCGCAATTGTTACCCGCTCAGCACAATTGGCGGGAAACAGTTTGTTTGTTAGATGTCATGTGACGATGAATCAACCAATCAACGCGCGCGTTGTATTGACAAAAACTCCAGCTATATAACAATGCGCACTGTTACCCTCTGACGCAAAATGTTGTCCGCTCATGGACGTTTGGCGGGAGACAGTTTGTTTGTTAGATGTCATGTGACCATGAATCAACCAATAAGTGGCGCGTTGTATTGAGAAAAACTCCAGCTATATAACAAAACTCTTTGTGTCCTGTTTGTGAGGTAAGCATTAAACCAGCCAACTTACATGCAGAATCAGTACTGAATCCAAGCAAAGACAGCTTTGTCAATATGAGCTTGTGGTCTATGGCATCAAAAGCTTCGGACACGAACAAGAAAACATTCCAGTGAAAAGGCCTTTGTCCATGCATGTTTGTGACATCAGTGAGAAAGGTAGCACTGAGTAGAAAGCAGCGGCCGGAATCCTAATTGAGTCTAATAGCCCTTATCGTAGATGAGTACGCCACGCCAACAAATCAGCGGTTTCTCGCTTTCTTGACCCTATAGTCTCGTTTTGATGTTTACGCTCATCGTCGTCAGAGGTTCTCGTAAACATCAAAACGAGATTTTAGGGTCAAGAAAGCGAGAAACCGCTGATATGTTGGCATGGCGTACTCATCTACGATAAGGGCCATTGATGGACAGACTATCTTTCATGCCCAATTGGACGTACTGAGCTGAGATCCACATAACCGGCCTCTGACGCCCAAACTGTACAACAGTATCTGCTGCAACTGGTTATTTCTTTTTCTGATTGTGCTGGGTCTTTTCTTTCCATTCTGTGTGCTCACTGTGCGCTTATTCATTTGAACCAGAAACGCTTTAAAAGTCTCATTGGAATTGATTCCAAGAGTGGCATTATTTTAGACTATCAGCTGATGTAGGCCGCTTTACACACTGGATTTTTGTCAGTCAAAATTGTAAGACGTTTCGGTGGAATATAATCTGTTCGGAAGACTTTAGTCATCTTAAAAATTCGTAATTATATGTAGACTAAAAGCTAGAATTTTTCTTTTACGGTAAAATATCGCCTCGCACTTTCACAATATCCGAAAATTTAACGTCTTTTGTTCCCGTAGGGATAAAACATATCGATTTGGATGCGAAATAAGGTCAAATTAAAGTAGCTATTATATTCGAATTGGGGAGATAAGATTCGTTTAATCCCCAGAATTTTCTTTCTCGGTCACAAAAGAAGCGCAGGCCTTCACTATTTACTCGCGTTACTAATATGTCGGCGCTGGCAGGCACTGGTTTAGCCAGCCCGCTTTAATGAAGGCAAAAATTAAAACTTTTAATATTGAAACGCTGCAGTTCAGTGTATGAAATGTCGCTAAATCAGTAAGAGTAGACAGCCTAAGTTTTTAATAACTATCATCGTCAGCATAAACACGGCGGAATGAAACAAAGTTAACGCTTGATGTCTATCATGTCACGTTTTACCACCCAACTTTCATTTAAAGCCTTTCAAGGTTTTAAAAGGCCCGGTTCAAACGTCGAACTTCACATGTGCCGAATCTAATGCAAATTTCAAGAACAATTGCATTCAATTCATTTGCATTAGATTCGGCACATGTGAAGTTCGACGTTTGAACCGGGCCCGCTTAGTTTCTTCTCAGCTCGTTTGAATAGGAACTTAAACTGAGAGTTGGTTTAAAGCAACATAAAGGTCCCATTTCTTTCAGGTAGGTTTAATAGTTCCGACTAATGTTTGAGTGTTACCAGACATTTTTTCGGTAAAAAGTAAGATTTCAGTTAATTTTGAAACAGCGCAATCTTCTGTATTCGTAGGCTAGTTGTATAGGTGTTATGCACCTGCTCTTAGAACAAAGCCTTCGTGCGTGCGAGATGCGTATATATTTTTTCTTGGACGAGGGCGAGGGCTTGTTTTGTCATGTGTGTGGCAACTACAACCTGTGTTTGAATCAAAATACTGTGCTTGGTGGACAGGACAAGTCTTGATTATTCTGATTATTCTGATTATTGATTATTCTGGAAATTTCACTCTTTGCAAAAAGTGGATGAATTCTTTCTTCCAGAATCGGTTGACTTTTTTTCCGAAGGTTACAGCGAGAGTCATGTAGCAGCTCTCGTAAGGTGTCTTCTGATTGGCTGAGAGCTCATAGTTACGTTTTTATTATTATTGACAGAAAGGCATCTCAAACTCTAAAATATTATATGGTTTAATAAAAAAAAATATGTTTTCATTAAATAATATTACAGAGAGAGACAGAGATAGCTGATGAGAGATAGACATAGAGATAGATAAACAGACAGAGATCGATATATATATATAATTATATATATAGAGAGAGATATATATAGAGAGATAGAGATATATATAGAGAGATAGAGATATATATAGAGAGATAGAGATATATATAGATATATATATATATATATATATATATATATATATATATATATATATATATATATATATATATATATACTAGAGACAGACAGACAGACAGACAGACATTACTTTATTTAGACGCGGGAGAGAGAGAGTATTGACAATATCAGAGTATCGCGGGTACCAAAGGTATCGAGGGTATCAAGGGTATCAAAGGTATTAAGGGTATCGAGGGTATCAAGGGTATCAAGGGTATCAAGGGTATCAAAGGTATCAAAGGTATCAAAGGTATCAAAGGTATCAAGGGTATCAAAGGTATCAAGGGTATCGAGGGTATCAAAGGTATCAAGGGTATCAAGGGTATCAAAGGTATCAAGGGTATCGAGGGTATCAAAGGTATCAAGGGTATCGAGGGTATCAAAGGTATCGAGGGTATCAAGGGTATCGAGGTATCAAAGGTATCGAAGGTATCAAGGGTATCGAGGGTATCAAAGGTATCGAGGGTATTGAGGGTATCAAGGGTATCAAGGGTATCGAGGGTATCAAAGGTATCAAGGGTATCGAGGGTATCAAGGGTATCAAAGGTATCGAGGGTATCAAGAGTATCGAGGGTATCGGGGGTATCAAAGGTATCAAGGGTATCAAAGGTATCAAGGGTATCAAGGGTATCGAGGGTATCAAGGGTATCAAAGGTATCAAAGGTATCAAAGGTATCAAGGGTATCAAAGGTATCAAGGGTATCGAGGGTATCAAAGGTATCAAGGGTATCAAGGGTATCAAAGGTATCAAGGGTATCGAGGGTATCAAAGGTATCAAGGGTATCGAGGGTATCAAAGGTATCGAGGGTATCAAGGGTATCGAGGTATCAAAGGTATCGAAGGTATCAAGGGTATCGAGGGTATCAAAGGTATCGAGGGTATTGAGGGTATCAAGGGTATCAAGGGTATCGAGGGTATCAAAGGTATCAAGGGTATCGAGGGTATCAAGGGTATCAAAGGTATCGAGGGTATCAAGAGTATCGAGGGTATCGGGGGTATCAAAGGTATCAAGGGTATCAAAGGTATCAAGGGTATCAAGGGTATCGAGGGTATCAAGGGTATCAAAGGTATCAAAGGTATCAAGGGTATCAAAGGTATCAAGGGTATCGAGGGTATCAAGGGTATCAAAGGTATCAAGGGTATCAAGGGTATCGAGGGTATCAAAGGTATCAAAGGTATCGAGGGTATCAAAGGTATCAAGGGTATCAAAGGTATCAAGGGTATCAAAGGTATCAAGGGTATCAAAGGTATCAAAGGTATCGAGGGTATCGAGGGTATCAAGGGTATCAAAGGTATCAAGGGTATCGAGGGTATCAAGGGTATCAAAGGTATCGTGGGTATCAAAGGTATCAAGGGTATCGAGGGTATCAAAGGTATCAAGGGTATCAAAGGTATCAAGGGTATCGAGGGTATCGAGGGTATCAAAGGTATCAAGGGTATCAAAGGTATCGAGGGTATCAAGAGTATCGAGGGTATCGAGGGTATCAAAGGTATCAAGGGTATCAAGAGTATCGAGGGTATCAAGGGTATCAAAGGTATCAAGGGTATCAAAGGTATCAAGGGTATCAAAGGTATCAAGAGTATCAAGGGTATCGAGCGTATCGAGGGTATCAAACCTATCAAGGGTATCAAGGGTATCAAAGGTATCGAGGGTATCAAAGTTAACAAGGGTATCAAAGGTATCGAGGGTATCAAGGGTATCAAAGGTATCGAGGGTATCAAGGATCGAGGGTATCAAGGGTATCTATATCAACTTCTCTGTGAAATTTTGGCTGCTCACAGGAACACCGTTATAAGGGCGCATGACAGGAAAATTTGGCAAGTATTTTTTGTGTGGCTTGATGTAGTAGGGATTTTTTTGGGTATTCAAAACAATCTGAAGATTCATGGTAGTTCCCACAGCATATCCCGGCCGTGTAGTTCTGCGAATAAAGTATAACCACTGAACTTGTTTTGCAATTGTTTTAACGATATTTATGTTTCATAAAACCTGTTATACAATGGTCTGCAAATTCGGCGTGTTTTTTGTGGGTTTTGATTTTTGCCCCCATTCGATCATCCCCGTCACTAAAAAACCGGAGTAACCCCCCCCCCCCTCCCCCTCCCGTGGGCAGCCCTGTCAGCATTATTTAGTGTTTTTGCAATACCTTGAAAAACCCCTGAGACGAGTAAGCGATAAACGAAGCCGGCAAGCTACTATCAGGACCAACACAAAGTCAGGGACTGTAACCCAAACAAGGCCGGTTACTTATAACCTTATAGACGACGATGTTGTATCGAATGTCTGACGTTGTTTTGTTTTGAGAATGCAATTCCCGACGGTAATAACAGCCGGTTCATCACATACGTGTAAACAGTAAATACGATTGTACTAATTTAAAAAAATTCTTTTTTCCTTTTCTGATAAATCTGTACACTACGTGTAATGGGCTCCTGTAGGGGCATATTTCAAGGTGTAACTGTGCTACAGGTCCAATAAGGGAGGACAGAGGCTCCTAACACTACCTCACTTTTAATAGGCCATTTGCACGATGACGTCATTTGACTACTACTACCAGAATTCATTTCGTTTTTCCTTTCTTATTTAAATTTTGTAATCCCAGTGCGGTTTAAATAACAATAGCCCTAATTTGCACTACAAAACAAAAAACTGAAGGATTCTGGTAGTAGTAGTCAAATGACGTCATCGTGCAAATGGCCTATTGTTTTATGTCTAGAAATAATAATAATTTCACGGTTTTTGGTTTTTAATAAATTCAGAGTTTAACTATAGTTGGCGCAAACAGCTGAGGAACGAGGTCTACATAGCCTTCCTTGTTCTTTATAGAAAAATAGACAGATAAAACTTTATTTAACATGGAAATCCTTTATCACTAGTAAAAAAGTACTCTCCCATTAGGAGCCGTGCACTTACATAGTGAGTAATTATAATTACGTTCTAATTCACTACGTTCAAACGAACGTAAATTATTTTCGCCTTAAACAATCTGTAAAACAGACATAAAACAGCAACAAGAATTATGATGGTTGGATTCTCATAAGCAGAATCGAGTTTATTTTAATACAAGAATGCTAATGGTCGATTTACAAATGGCCACAAATCAAAGATAGGCATCTGTTATCTTTCACAAACGTCTTCTTGTTCGTACATGTCTTTTGCAGTATTTGTGATCCAACGGCCATGCAGCTGCAACAATTGTTTAGAAATTGAATTGTTAGTATTACAAACAACTAAGGTAATGTTCCCAGCTCTTAGACTATGTATTTCAGGGTGATATCCTAACTCTTAAGCGAACTGTATTTCTCAACATCTTGAATAGGATAATTTGCCTTTTCTGAGACTAAATACCTTATCGTTTATGACAAGAGGTCTAAATAACGGCAAATCAGAACGGAAATCAATATAAGCTGCTTTTATGTATTCATTGAAACACTTACCGGGAAATACTTATCATTTAACTTATTAATTTGACAAGATTTCCTTCCCTGTACACGTCGGTTTTACTATGAGAAATCGGAATTGTTTGGTAATCCTCAGAACTAAATGCATATGGAGAATGTACAAATTTCATTATATCGGAAAAGACCTGAAAAATCTATCTCACAAATAGCAGCAATCCTAGATCCCTTAAATTAGATCAGACAGATAATATATTTATCTGGTATCCTTATAATCATGTCTGAAGAAACAGAGCATTTCTTTGTTACTGGTTTAGATCTTAATCGTTTCAGTATTATCCAGGGGATTAGAATCAGGTACAAATGTATGTATCCACTATAATGCAGAATAGGCTAAAGTGACGGATGAACTAGATTTTGCCCGCTCCGAATAGAATGGCAAATAGACATCCAACATAGTGGGGGGGGGGGGGGGGGGGGGGGGAACGGTGTCTGAAGAGAAACTTGTTAAGCGTGGCATCAGTCGAAAAACTTCTTAATTTCGAAATTCTGTTCTTCGGTATAAGTCTCCAGGAAGGACCTCTTAGTTGGATCTGTGAGCGCGGAAAAGAAAATAATACGACAGTTAATATGCAGCAATAACTAAGTAAACATAGTGTATAGATGGTAGGAAAACTTTACTTATGAAAACAAACTCCTATCGATGCCTAACGTACATGCAGACAGCTACGTACAAAACGTGGCGGCCAGTGCCATTCGTAACCACAATTCTTTGGCAATCATACAAAGACATACAGGCCAGCGCTATTCATATACAAATAGGCCAGTGCCCAATGAGTACAAACATACAATTAGTATATAGGCCAGTGCCCAATGACTATTCTTTAAGGCCAGTGCCACTCATACCTTTCAACCTGCAGAATGCATAAAAATCAACTCAGCCGGTGCCTTACAAACACTGGTGGCGTAACAATATAGGATTAGCCGGTGACATTGAGCGAAATTGTGATCTTTAGTATTTGGTGAAATATTGATTAAATAAATATTAGAAACTAATGAAAATAAGACCGTTCGGCCATAATTTCTAGAAAAAAATAATAATTTTTGGGAAACCCAACCGAGAATTTCAATTTTTCCCTGTTCCAAAAATTTTATTCCTATGAATAGTCTATAATCAACAAACAAAGCCACTATAATTTCTGCAAAGCAAAGACCTAAAGGAGACAACAGTTGCGACTGCCAACTGCGAATATAAATAATGAAGAACCCTAGTTACTAAATACACTATGGGCAGCACCAGACAATTTTCGACTTGAAGCCTTTGAACAACGAAAGTAAAATCTACACCAGAGCAACCCGGATTCCAAAACCTACAACAAACCATGGAATTCTGAAATTATAATAATAGCAAAGTAATCAATAGTATGGGGCACCCACAAACTGTCCAGGTGATCAAAAAATGTGTTAGAAATCTACCAGTCATCTGTATCAATGAAGCGGCTAACAAAATCAGCTCTTTCTGTTTCGGTACGAGGGATCCATTGCTTCCCAAGATGGATTTTATGTGTAATGCAAATTAGAAAAATCTGAAAGCAATACAATGTAAACCCATTTTATACTGCCGACTTCAACAATTCTTGCGGCGGATTGGATGTCAGTGAACCATTTAACACAAGAACCACTCAATAGAGTGGCGCAAAAGCATAACGTTCCCTCCATGTAGAACTTCTATAATTTTCGCCATACTCCCACATACCGTGGTGAATATATTCATCATTTAAGCTGATGTGCGCCCCGAACCCGGACGCACCAGCATCAGAGTAAACCAAACGATTTAGAGTTTTATCACTAAAACAGTAACAGTAACAGGGGCTCTCCCCGTAAAGCCCAGAAAGGTTTGTTGAGGGCTCCTGCTCCTTCTTAAGACACTGTAATATATCATCTTTGTAAATAATATTATTGGGGCAAATAAATATTGATTGATTGACAGTATATAACATTAGCATAGCCAAAGTTATTGGTTCCAACAGTAAATATCTTTTCGCGAATACTCTTCTAAAGTAAACATTGAATCCCGATCTTGGACAGCGACTGAACCGACATGGAACAATGCCTAGACATAATTCTGCTGTTTATACCAACAACTGCACACGCAGAAATAATCTTTCCGCCAAATGAAGCCAACGATCTGGCAGAAACCTAAAAATTAGAATTAATGACATTATCGACATCGAAATATTTACAACAACTATCTACGATCGGTAATATGAACCGTCGCATCGTAGAATTCCAAGATAGACACAGCCATTCAATAAGTTGACAAGCTTCCAAAAAGACTTATCGTTGCTACAAAACCAGTACTGGGAAGATATATATAAATATATTTATTTTTGGTTGATACCCTGAATTCTCCAATGCTTAACTAAAGGTCGTACACGCCTAGTAAAATATGGGGAACTGTAGATAAACCGAAAAGTAACCGGCACAAAACGCAAAGAAACGGGGTTTTCCTAAATTGCAAGATCCCATGAAAAACCCTAGAAAAATTTAATGTCGATTAACAAAACTCTAAATGATGGCAATCGCTCTTTAAATCGACCGTAAACATAAAAGAGTCCTTTTCAAAATAGCTAACTAAAGAGCAATTTACCAATCCTCATACTTGGTGCGTTTTTTTTTTTTTTTTTTTTTTTTTTTTTTTTTTTATATATATATCAAACATAATATGTTGGTGTCACAAGTCAGGTATCTCTTTTACCAAAGGTTGGATAGAAACAGATAAATGATTGACAAAATGTGGCGGCGAGTTAACCTCGAACACGGCCAGCCTTCCGTAATTCCGCTATTGTTTTGCTAACAAACTCATTGTGCAATCTAGCAGACTTATTGTTAAGGAGCTTAATCTTATACTAGGTTCCTCAAAGAAGGGTAACTAATAGCCGTCTCTAATGACATCTAATATAAAACTTGACACACCAATATGTTCAAAAGTTCCGTTCCTCTTCAAATTTCCTTAAACCGTATTGAAAGCAGTGCTTAGATTCTGGCACTCATATTAGACATACCTCAGAAAGCTCGTGTTCCAAAACAGTGATCAGATGGGGGATTACTTTGGTGCCGTTCCTGATGTAGCGTTTCCTGTTGATGTGGGATAGAAGGAACCTGCTGAATAGCCATGATGGCCGGCGGGAGAGGTCCAACCTGATCTGCCAATCTCTTGCCCAATGACTGTACCGAAAGCATTTGAAGCAGCAAAACTTGAAACTTGGAATAGATTCTAAACAGACTGTGAGGGTGGGTGGGCGGGAATGTAATGCGTTATAAACTCGATTAGTTCTGCGAGAGAGAGAGGGAGAATGAATTCTGATTCACTCTTATATACACATCTGAAACAATGGAATAACAGACAAACAATAGAAGCACGCTGAGGCGTGCGAACCTCGCAATGTCTTAAGAAACATCTAGTAACACGTGAAAATACATTTACGTTCTAATTCACTACGTTCAAACGAACGTAAATTATTTTCGCCTTAAACAATCTGTAAAACAGACATAAAACAGCAACAAGAATTATGATGGTTGGATTCTCACAAGCAGAATCCAACGAGAAATCACAAAGTAAACGCGCAAACATTGAACGCGAGTAAGAACTCACCAAGCCACGAAAAAGAAACTGATTATCAGCAGCATATTTCGGCTTCTTATCTTCGTTAGGTCTTCCATCGGAGTTGGCCTTTGCTTTCCTCGACTTCTTCTCGTCTTCCGGACCCGATGCCAAGTCGTCTGACTCGTACTCGTTGACTACTAGCCAGCCATGTTTATTCCTGTCGGCAATTCTGATGAACTTTTGCCTCATGTGAATAAGGGTTTTGCTTTCAGCAATAAGATTGTTAATTCATCGCCAGAAATCAGGGACATTGGAGCAGCGAATTTTCGTGCGTCATACACTGCGATGTCGCATCATTGGTACACACCGCTGTTCCACCCTACGGGCTCAAATTCGTTTGGTGCGGCTTCGGTGCGACAAAAATGGTTGTGTTAAATAAAGCGCATTCAGGCCCATATAGAAACCACTGACCGAAATAATTCGCTCGCAGTTGAAAACAACAAGACTTTAGCTTTTGAATGAGGGATTTGCAGCAAAATTTGGAGCATTCTGTGCCCAAATATCGCAGTTCGAAGACAGCGAACTTCAAGACTTTAGCGTGGACTGTTGGTGGAAATGATTTTTACAGCTCTGAACGATTTTTGAAAGCAAAAAGCAGGGCGAAGGAACCATCGTAGAAAGTGAGAATGCGATGATCGTCAGTTCAGTCGGTGCTTCTTCTCAGACGATTGCGGCAAGTTGGCTACCCCCATCACTTTACGAACTATGGTGCCTCGAAATCCCGTTTTGAGTGAAAATCGGCATTAATGGCTTCTAAAATAGAGAGCATTGTATGAGCGAAGCTTCGGAAATATGTTTTGTTGAAAAGCAGGGCCAGTAACAATTGTGGGGAAAATCAAGCTTCCAAAAACACTTGAAAAGATGTTCATAAATTTACCCGGAATGCGGCAAATATTCCAGGTAAGCTTAAAGCCAGCCAATTTGATTTTGTTTTATTTCTGCCATACAAAGCCTTCTAGTGTTTGGTGGCCATATTGCCACTGTAACTCGCGCACGCGCGGTGAACATGTCCGCTATTTCTGGCGATGTACTGGAATATCAGTCGACGGATTAATAGAACTCTGAATTTGGATCAAAATAGAATTTAATTGAGCGTTAAACTTGAATTGTTTCGGGTTTTCTTTGAATTTGTAATTCGACCGTGTCTTTCTCTATCTTGTACTTCGATTTGCTTCCCCTTCCCTTCAAGCCGTGTGTTAAGATACGATTTAAACAAGCCAAAGACCTGCTGAATAATCACTGGATTCGCCTTGGACAGTCGGAGTTTAAGGCTGAACACCACGAGAAGATTAACCGCCCGTTGTTTCGTTTAACCTTTCCGACCTTTCGAACCTACGCTAACCGAAGAAATGTGCACCGCGAAAAAATTCACCGTATGTTGAACCGTTTATACTCTCAGAATCGGACATCACGGTAACATAATGTAATGCGTTATAAACTCGATTAGTTCTGCGAGAGAGAGAGGGAGAATGAATTCTGATTCACTCTTATATACACATCTGAAACAATGGAATAACAGACAAACAATAGAAGCACGCTGAGGCGTGCGAACCTCGCAATGTCTTAAGAAACATCTAGTAACACGTGAAAATACATTAATACACAAGTCATTATAGTATTTAGAACTAATTAACAATCATAAGAAACATCTAATTAAGGTATAAACATGATTTAAATAAGTAAACTATCTTTCTTTGAGTGGAAAACCTAAATTAAAATGACTAATACGCGAAAAAGGACGTTCGTAAGGCTGAAAGAGTAACTAAGTGTAAGTAGCATTATGTCACTCAGCTCTTTAGACTGAACTTTTCAAGTTTCGATTCGAGAAAATGGCGCATTGATTTGAAATCATTACTGAGAATAACTTAAAAAAGTAAATTTGTAACGCCATTTTTTCGACCGGTTCGTACGTCGTCTTCATCTTTAAATTTAAAGGCGTTCCAGTGAATCAAAGCCAATGAAACTTTCAGATAATATTTTGCACATCGGTAAGCAAGTACAGTGAATGTTTTAAAAAAATCCATCTCGCCGTTTCTCAGATTTTTGCAAAAGCCATTAAAATCTAAAATTACCCAAAAATTGCACATGATGCGATGCTAGGAAAAAAGGTAGTTCTCAAGATCGCAAAAGAGAAAGTAAACAAAACTTTCAAGGTAGTACAAACATAACATCAAGCTACTTTTTGACATTATCATTAAGTAATTTCACAAAACCAGTATTAATCTCTCGATCAATTTAATACCAGTACACAGATAGTAAGGTTTGAAATGTTATTGCGATTTATTTGAATTCAAACAGAATTTTTTTATTCTTGCAAAATATGTATGCCATATACCATATTTTAAGATGCCTATGTGGGATTTTTAATGAGAAATCTTAAACGCGCTAAATTTCACTTTTACTGATTTCTAAGTTTCTTGTTTGTCGTCGTCATGGTAATATCGATTTTACCAGAAAATATATCTTGCCAAACTTCAATTCAAAATCAGTTAGTGGTGAAAATTTCACGTTGATCTGACTTGGAGAAGGCCGCTTAATAGCCAATTGAAAAATGTTGGTATGCTCTCCAGAAAACTGTATCGAACCACCTTATATATAAAGACTGCATTTTTTGGCGCACCGGCATAGAACATGTTTTTGCTGCATTAAAACTCAGAATAGTTTTCACTAAAAGGGAATCAATAAGTAAACTAGAGAGAAATAAATGCGCTACCTGATAAAGTGATAGTAGATTTCATGTTTTAGCTAATGGGGTATATCACAATTACCTCCTTTCTGCATTCCTTGCCATTGGGTTGCCTAGTTCTTACTAGGACAATTAAATACATAACTGATCTCCATATGTGTCAATATTAAACAAAACCAGAACAATATAGCTAGATGAAGATGTGCAACATTTTTATGTTCATACAGGCGTTTTAAATAATATTGTAATTAAATTCACATCCAAATGCCCTGTTTTTAAATCCTGACATAAAGGCGCGCACTCTCAATGAAACACCCTCATTAATTACAATATGTTCGATATATAATTTTTATCTCTCCCATACCCTTTTGTAGAATCCTGGCAGCAATACAGACACCCTCAATACAGTCCAACCCCGTTAATACGGACACCGAAGGGACCACGGAAACTTATTACCGGAGTGTCCGTATTAGGCGGGTTTACATGGATGATCGTTTTTAAGGAAAAATATAGTAAATTACCGCGTCTAACTGCACTAAGACACTAAAAAATTACGAATAGAAAAGAGAGCATAAAGCTTTATGCTCTCTTGGAATAGACGAACGTTCATGTGTAGCTGAAAAAAATGAAAACATTCGAAAACATTTTTATCGCTTTTAATTCGCCAAATTGCTCGTATTAAGGAGGTTAAGTTTGTATGAGATTGTTTTGATCGGGACGGAAAAATCTGTCCGTTGTCCGTATTAACGGGTGTCCGTATTAAGCGGGTAAATTTTACAGAGAATGTATGGGCATTCAGCCGGGACCAAGACAACTATCCGTAATAACGGGGTGTCCGTATTAACCGGATAAATTTTAGAGCGAATGTATGGATTTTCGGCCGGGACCAAGACAACTGTCCGTAATAACGGGGTGTCCGTATTAAGCCCGTAAATTTTACAGAGAATGTATGGGCATTCAGCCGGGACCAAGACAACTATCCGTAATAACGGGGTGTCCGTATTAAGCGGGTAAATTTTAGAGAGAATGTTTGGGCTTTCGGCCGGGACCAAGACAACTGTCCGTAATAACGGGGTGTCAGTATTAAGCGGGTGTCCATAAAGCGGGGTTCCACTGTACAGCATTCAACTGATTCACATGTCATATGTTGTCTTGTACACTGCTTTTCTATATTATACACTCGCAACAAAAGCGAAACCGTGAAAAAAGTACTTTGAATCATGGTGTCAAACATCGCTGGTCGCGAATGAAGTTCACACGGGATTAATTTATCAATGTATTTGCATATGTCATTTCCCTCCTTTTATGAAATATCGGGAAACATTTACTCATTTTCCTAGCTTTCGTTTCAGTAAGCTTCTATATAATATTCGCTTTTATCAATATTTTCCTGCTGCTCATATTTATTCGCTGCATGGGTTTTTCGCTTGTTCTTCAATATACCAAAAACAACCCTCCCCCCCCCCCCCCCAAAAAAAAAAAATAATAATAATAATAATAATAAAAACTGTTAAAATTTTATCTTGGCTAATGACTATTTAGCTTAGGTTGACGCAAGGCGAGAGATAAAAGAGCCGATTCTGTCAATAGTGCGCCAATCGATTTGCATTGCATTGTTAGTAAGTAAAACAAATGAATTTACGCCTCCTTTTCCTGCCGCTGTTGCTGTAATAAGACAGGACGAATACGGTAGTTCAAAAGTAAGCATTTCAAATAGCAACTACGACACTACGATAGCAAAGTTTTCACTTGAGTGTTGAAAAAAAAATCAAAACCACTGGTCAATATAAACAGAGGCAGACAATCCAATGAACCAAACAGACCTCAAAGCAAATACGTGCATAACCCAAAAAAGACTTTTTTTGCGGAACCTTTCTGATTATTTTTTTGCTTCTTTTACTTTCCCTTTTCCTCCCCTTTTCTTCTCTTCCTATCTTCTACTCTCTATTACCTTTCTATCGGCCGGAAAAGGAATTTGGCATAAGCGTTGCAGGTGTATTGACCTAATTTACCACCTAATTTTCCACCAATATTTGAACATTTTTTTTTCGAATAGCTCTGCTAGATTTTGGTCCATATTCAAAGTGGAGGAACGTGTGCATGGATCTATCTTCGCTGTATCAGTTGAGCATCAAAATTATCTGGCAACGTAGAAATTGATGACGTCACAAGTGGTGCAATGTCTGCTGCTCCAAATGTCGACAATAGTCGACTTTGGCAACGAAAGGGTCAACCGAATATGCCTAGAATTGTTCATCATGCCAACTTTTACTCGTTTCAGCTTGGTTTTGGTAGATTAGTCAGGTTCAAAGCGAAAAAGGCTAGTTTCAGAACAAATTAACCTTCTAGTTTAACCCTTTCACGGCTGAATTTTTTTAAAAAAGGGTATTTTTTTTACCGTTAAATCGTTTTTTGGGACGGCAACATGGCCAAATGTCAATAAACAACATTGCTACAAAAGCAATTTGCTACACTCGCACTACAGTATGAGCTAGATTCCATCTTGAAAAGTGTAACATTTAGGTTTAGCGCATGCGCATAAGCCAAAAAAAGACTTTTTTGCGGAACCTTTCTGATTATTTGGGCCTCTCAATATCACCTAAAAGCATTAACAGAGCACTAGACAAGGTTGGTGAAGATTACAACACCAAGCTGATTCAAAAGGGGAGAATAGGTCACAGATTACTTGAAAAAAGAGAGCAGTCTGAAACAGCAGAGAAAGGAGTTGAGCACACGAGTGATGGAGCTGAAGACGACATTGAACGCAAGTGCTGATATGACATCACATGCTGATTTGGTACAAGACATCAAAAAGAGCAAAGTGGCACTGCACAATTTGACACACCAAATGACCGAGCTGGCAAAAGTGAGACCTTTAAGTTATTGTCTGGTTTTGGACAACCTTGACATAAGGATTGAGGCATCTGAAATGACATCTGAGAAGATCAGAATAAAGATCATCACTGGTGCAATCACAATGCTGTTTTCGACAGGGTAAATCCAGTTGAATTTTCTGATGACAAGCCATTTGCAGATATTGTAGATCTGCCAAACAGGGACATTTTGCCAGCACTAGAGGACCACAAGAAAATGATGAATGACTTTGCTGTGCTAGTGTCAAGAGTTTTTGTGGAACACTTTCCATCTTTTGAAATTTTCAAAGATATTGTGCCAAGCCATATCAAGTATAAATATTCAGAGGAAATGAAAAAGCCTAAAACAAAGGTACAGTCCCCATCAAATAATGTTCTCTGATATCCTGATATTCCCTGATATTTGGTTGCATGTTATAGTTTGAATTACTGTTTTTAAATTTGTCTCAAAAGGTAAAAAACTAACTCGTTTGAAAATGCTCACTTCCACCTCCAAAAACACCACCAACAAAACCGGTTAAAACCACAAGTACACCCACCCACCCACGCACCCTAATTAGCGGCATAGCAATTAATGTACCCTGTGGTACACATTTCAGCAGGTTGGCTTAAAAAGAAGGGGGGAGATTACCAAAACTGAATTCTGTGCTATAGTAATATTAACCTCTGGTTTCCGCAGAGTTCAGTTGTACATGAATTCATGAATTCCTACGAATTGGATGTGAATTGAAATTTATGTGTAATTACTGCTTTAATATATATTTACAACCAGTGTACCTGGATAAATGCAAAGTTAAGTTATGAAACAAGAACAGTTTTATTTTATGCATGTTACTTCTCTTCTTGTAGGAAACCACTTAAAGGCAGCTGTATTCATGCATTAAGGGTGCCTATTATCTAATTATTGTTAAAAAAATCAATAGACAACAAACAAAAAATCATAATTCTAGAAGAGAGGTAATTGGAATAATTTTAATTTCTTTTGTCTCAATGTTTTTTCTCATTTTAGATCATGGGTCTGTTTCCTAGAGTATCATTTCGCTCTATCAAACAAAATTCAAGACTGAAAATTTATTAAATATATTAAGCATTGAAACGCACAAGTGTTTTTTCTAGTTTGTTATTATAATGGAACATTTAATGATTTTCAGGTACACCTAGGAATTCTGTTTAAAGATGAAAATCGAGGGGAGGACATGGTGGACATTCTTAGAAACCTTCATGAGTGGGTACCACAAGCAAACGTGGTGAAGAAAAGTTTGACTCACAGCTGTAAAGAACCAATTCAATTAATGTAATTATTGTAAATATTTTAAATTGGTTGTCATGATACACTTTGAAGTGATAAGTGAAAGGACAGAACAATGTAGAGTTGTGCTTAAAAGAAAGACTTGCTAAGTAAACAAATCTTCCCTTTTCATTCCTTTGGCACTTTCATTAAAAATATTTACAAATTTCATGTATGAGGGTGGTTATAATACACAGTAAATATTTTTCCTATTTTTGAAGTTGAGAAACGGTGCAAATTCAAATCATCTATTAGATGACTTGAACAAACATGATTTACAGATGGTGTGGGGCAAAGGTAATCACATTGTCACTCATCGAAACATACACTGTAGATCATGTGTCATATGACTCACATTTAAGGTGATTCCCTAGTATTGCATTGCGCATCACTACTGCGCATAATATCTTGTGTCATATGCGCATGCACGAGCAGGCGCACACTCTGAAGCAATAGGGTTTCCTTTGAGGATTCAGTTCCCTCAGTAAATAAGCGGTATGTTTTCTCCTCAACAAGCTTGGTGTCACCTATATTTTTTATTGCAGATTTCAGATCATTATGTTATGGGAAACAATCAGGGAAAGTTTTAAAAAAAACTTATGCCAATTTTGATTTCTAGGGAATCACCTTAAACACACTCTTGAGTATTATTGGATTGATTAAACAAGAAACAGAAACTTGCCCTGAAATAAGTTTAAATGTAATATTTTTAAATGAGCATTAATTTTGTCATGTATTATAAATATCTTATTGACCAAGCGTGAGGGCCGTACTGGGAGAATATCGGCCCAAGGTCTTGACAGTACAGTCAAAGGGCCAATAACTTACATCAACCAATCAGAATGCTTGATTGCTGGTCCAATACAAAAAAGACTGAGGGCAAATATTCTCCTAGTAAGGTCCTGAGTAAGCTTGGTTAATAAGAGATTTATACCATGACTCCCGCGGGCGGGAGGATCGCGGGATCATTCGGGACAATGCCCGGTCCAATACTTAGAGAATATTGGACCGGCAATAGAGCATTCTGATTGATTGATTTAAGTTATTGGCCCTTTCACTGTCTTAGTCGTGTAATATATTGTATTATAATGAGTTCTGAAAAACCCTTAATTTTTAATTTTACTGCGCTTGATATTAATTGGATGACATGAGAGGACACCAATAACCTCAGTCTACTTTTGGAGTAAATTGCGGTGAAATTGCTTGCTTGAACACAGTTCAGAAATTTGGGCTTGACCATTTCGAGGAGATTCATTATGGGCCACATTAAAACTTGTAGAGATATATAACTGGAAACTGATTGTAGGGCTGCAAGTTAATTTTGTATTCTTATGTTGGGGTGGTTAGTGATACATGTATTTGCAATGAGAACTTGATTTGCAGACTGAGGACAGATCCATGTGAACTGTTTCATTCACACTTTGATTTGTTTGAGTTGGTTCATTAGAGCAATCCTTCACTGTTGTTACATTGGTTAAACTAAAGTAAAGTGCAGTGCATAACAAGTGATCAATCTCCTGGATTTTTTTTTTTGCCACTGACAGTTACTGGCAAAAAGTGATGCCACCCAGTCCACTAACAAACACATTGTCAGAAAATGACAGAGCCATCGTGTTGTTTCCTAAAACTAGAAATACGTGTCTCACAGAACCTCGCGAAGCTCAGGGGAGGGTGCACTGAGAGTCGCAACTGTCGATTTGCGTATGAGGCTTTTCGCCATTCCACTTCATCTTCTTTGCAACCAAAAAGCTGGTAAAAGGTCCTTCTAATGGTTCGCGTACTGTTTACCGTCAGCCATCTTTGTTTACCACGCTCCTATATAGGCTTCAAGAAGTGGTACCACATTGTTGCCAGGCAACTGCAGGACACCATCCAGGGAAGTAGCCAGCTAGTTGCTTCATGCTGCAGAAACTGGATTGATCTCTGGCTGTGCTCTGGCTTGTCAATAAGTTGGTCCTGCATTGTGATCATGGTTCTGTCTGAAAGATCAAGGCAATATTATCTGTATAATAATGCAACCAATATTCTGAATAATGTTATAAAATTATAATACCATTAGTTGCTTGTGAGTGTTAAGTTACATGATAATACCTATAGATTTGAAAACATCAAAGTAGACATTTGAGAAAAATTTGTACCATATTTTCAGTTAAAAGGTGCAGGATTTTTTTTTTAAAGAAAATACCCTTATTAGTTTATGTCTTTAACAATAAAAATAATTATAGTTAGGTGGCATAAACGTAACAACTGTAATAATGATATATGAATGCTTTGGACGGGCGGAGGACGACGAAATCTATGCTGAAGAGGTGCAGGAAATTGAAGACGAGGAAGACAACGAGTTCGAGACAGACAGTGAAGATGACAGCGATGCAGATGGCGAGTAAACTGTTTATCAGTTGAATGCCCTTTAACAAACGGCTCCTTTAGGAGCCACCAAATCTATAAAAGTTCATTGACCAACAGTTTCAACTTGTATTTATTGTGTTTTATTAATTCTGACTTGGCTACAAGCCGATCATAGAATTTGCGTGACATTTGCTTTTGTTCTAATTGATACCTGAACAAAAAAAAAAACCTAAAACTCACGGCTATAAGCCGAACCCCCTTCTTCAAATTTTTTTGGCCAGTTTCAAGTCAAAATTTCCGAAAAAATAGCTCGGCTTATAGCCGAATAAATACGGTACACTGTATTTGTCTTTTACAGCTTATTTTTGGGCGGTTCTACAGTGGATCAGCAGCATGTCACAGAACTTCCCTGTTTGCACTAAGAAATCTTGTTAACTGGCATGATGTTGTTTCAGATGCCCAACACAAGCCTGCACCATGCAAGAGATTCCTCAACACAGTACCAGATGCTCAAATTATTGCTGCTCTCTCTCAGTGTCCGTGGGTAGCGGTGGATATTTACCGAGCCACAAAATATCCACCACTGGCCACCGACACTGACGTGAATAGTTGTTATATACTAAAACAGTGAGACACTATAGCATGAAAATGATGATTTTTAACTCATTAACCCCTGTCAACAATAAAAATTTTCGTACGCAAATGCTTGGAGGTGGATAGCACTTGCTATCCCAAGTAGCCAATCAGAGCATGGCAACGATTCTTTTTGAACCCATTCAATCAGTATGTACCACCTTTTATTAAAGACAGCAAATCATGCTGAGGGTATTTATTTTTATGAAATACAATGTTTGAATCGCGTTTGTACTCCATGACACAAACAAGAAATACCGGTAATTACAGTTGTAGGAAGAGCAAACCAATATTTTTCATTCAGCGTTGAAATACAAGGAAATGATGGAAATGCTTGCAACTTCAATTGGGGTTATAGAGTATTATTTTTCACATGATGTCATAAAATCTTAAGTACAGTGTATGCAGTGTCATGCAATGTCAGGCTATTTCAAATAAGCCGTGAAAATTAACAAAATTGAACTATAAACAAAATTGAACCAGTTGAAAGTTATTTTTGAATTATTGATGTTTATAAACCGATTTAATGGCACTTATAGTGAATACAATATTTTGGGATCTTTGGTGTAATTAGATTTTCGGCCGCCATGTTTGTGTTCCAAAGTGGGAGACCAAGATGGCCGCTTAATAGATTTCTCTTGAACGAAATGCTCTTGCCCTTCAAAATTTGGCCCACATCTGTAGTGTTAAACTCTCTACAATTCCATAAATATTTTGGAATCGAAAACGGCTTTTGAATTTTGATATGGCGTCAGTGAAAACGCTCTATTGTTTGCATGTGGAAGAACGAGATGTAAGCTTATATAATTTCTTATGCTAATATTTAATACAGTTGCGATTTAGACGATTATTCAACATGCAAAAATGTTTCCCAAGTTACAACAACATTCTCCACAGTTTTCTTATTTTAGCATTCCCGCAAATCTCCCAAAAGCTAATCCACTTTATTATTTGCGGTCTACTTGAGTTTCGTTGCCAAATCACCAGTTCGTGTTATTCTCTATGAGGGAGTAATCTTTCGCATGTAACACGCTTTTAAAACATGACAATTTCAATTCCGCCACGCTAGCAGATCGCATCGCCAAAATATCACTTATATCAAAATATCACTAAGAACTAAAAACATCTAAGAACTAACAAACAACAAAGAAATCGTCAACCCACCATTACACGTTAGGGTAATCCTCAGCTGCAAAACGATGCCAAGGCAGAACCGCGATCCGCACTTTCACCAGCCGATTACTTGACAATTGTTGATATAAAATCACTGTAAAAAGTCCTGACGATTCGATGATTATGACGATTTTGAACTTGACAACAGTTGATGTAAAATCACTGTACTGCAATAACTCCTGACGATGCGATGAAACTCCGATCCTGACGATTTCACCGGGCATTAGCTCCGCGCATTGCATGAAGCGTCGTTACGCGTTTGCAGGGAATGCGTGAAACCCAATAGCCAATCACGAAAAGGGTTACTGAGATTTAGCCAATGATATCCTCCCGATACCCTCGATACCCATAAATTACGCGCGAAATATGTAAGCCAATCACAGATAAGCTTTCGAAAGCTGCTACACTTCTGGCGAGAATGGCGCTTCCCCGGCTTTTTTCATTTAATTTGTTGTGAACTTTATATTTTGTAGAATATGCCGCTTATATATACAGGAACTCCTTCAATTGTATACACCCAGCCGCAATCTTAGGTCATCTAATAGAAATTTATTAGTTAAACCCTATTTTAATCTCAATTCGTATGGTAAACAAGCTTTTTCTGTTGCTGCTCCGGAACTTTGGAATAACTTACCTGAGGATATTAAATCTGAAAACTCTATTGATATTTTAAACGCAAACTTAAAAAAATTTCTTTTTGAGCGAGCTTATGAATCGTGTAGTTAGCGTCTAGTTTTAATGTCAATCTCTTGTGATTATTTTTACTTTTTAGTCTTGTCTAATTTTTGTAAACAGCGCCTTTGAATCTTGTAGAAAAGGCGCTATATAAATGATTGTTATTATTATTATTATTATTATTATTATTATTATTATTATTATTATTAAAAGAAAGATTGCGATTTTTATTTGAGAAGACGAAGTCCAATAAACTTCTAACAGATAATGCACGTCATTAAAATAGCGTTAAAACGTCTGAGAGAAGACAATGTCCTCAAGATAAGTCAACAAACAGAGTGACAAATAAGCTATAAAATCCAATAAAATTGCGTGACTTGATGAACACGATGTGGCGAAACCTTAGTCCATTTGCGGCCACCGTGTGAATATGGAGTGATAACGTCTTGTGGCTGATTTTGTCCGTCATCTTCTTGGTCGTGATAGAGACTGCAGAAAGGCCTAAAATTTAACAAACAATTTAACGAGTAGTTTTTGGCTCGGTGATCTATTTAGTGGCGCTATAAACGACTGTAAGATTCTTCGAAGGAAGCGCGGACTGTTGACTACTGATGAAACACTGTTTTCCCTGGCTAACGGTTGGAAACGGTAGAAGAAGTTCGGCAGAGCAATCTAGCTCGTCGCTGCAGGAACTCGTTACAAAGTACCAGAGGAGCAGCGTGTAGTCTGGTTACGTCCCAGGAAAAAAGAGAAGGCGATAGCAAAGAATTAGGATTTTGTGGATCTTAGCAACGTCGGTATTTAAAGAGTAAACTTCGGTGACTTAACAAGCTTATTGGCAATCTGAAGGTAATCTGGAGGCATATGCCGGCTTGATGACTTAATTTAAAATGCGATTGGTTGTTTATAGATCTCCATAATGCCCCCCCTTGGGCACACTAAAGGCGCCACGCGACACATCCTGATAGTCCTTAAAGGTATAATTCAGGTTTCAGTTTCGCAATAACGCTCAGAACGTTCACCTTGCTTTCCTGACCTTTGTGGGTTTTTTTTCGCCTCTCTTCAATGAAACTTGAATAACTTTACATCTGCTTGCACGATCCTCCAGTAAACTGAATTTTCCTTTGGCCAATCGGCCAGGGAAAGATGCAAGTATACATTTGGGAATACATTTACAACTCTCTTTAAATACGAACACCAAGGAACGGAGCCACTAAGTGTCCGTGTATTATAGAGGTCATGGATATGACGTCATTTAATAGTCGAGAAAAGGCCCCATTAAGGCTGGTTCTCATATAATCGTCCCGGTCGTCCCGGTCGTCCGAGTCATTTCAATAGTTTTCAGTTGCAAACGACTCTGATGATCGGGACGACTCAAGCGATTTGGGTTCTCATATGATCGTCCCGGTCGCCTCGAACGTCAATAGCGCGGTCGTAAACGGGGTCTGACAACATGTTTTTGGGCAATAATGCTGCAGTGGGGGGTGGATTTGGGTCGCTTCGATCGCCTCAGTCGTCCCGTTCGCCTGAGAGTAGTTCTCATATGAACGTCCCCGATTATTCACGATCGTCTCAGTCGTCCGGATAGAATTCACGATCGTCCCAGTCGTCCGGATAGAACACAGCTCTATCCAAGCGACCGCGATCGTCCCAGTCGTCCGGGTCGTTTGCGATCGTCCCGGGTCGTCTCAGAAGTGTTCTGTCCCGGTCGTCCGTGCACTTTTTGAAACGACTCGGACGACCGGGACGATTATATGAGAACCAGCCTTTAGTACTTCTACTGAAACAGCCACAACTCGTCTTTAGTTATTGTGAGATTAATTTTAACGTTTGTTTTGCTTTGGACAAAATAAGCATATGGCTCGTATACAGCTATTTCAATTAACGTTGTCGTATGAAAGCTCAAAGCCAATATCGCAAGGTAGTATGGGTAGTTGTAAATAGTCATTGCATACTACCATACCATACTACTACCTTGCGGTCCTGGCTTTTCGCTTTTTCATCCGACAACGTTAATTGAAATAGCTGTAAATCGTTGGAGTATATTGAAAATGCATGCAGCTTTTTATATTGAGCAAAAACTGGAACAATTTATTTTGTTCAATTAACAATTGAAAATTAGGACTTTTTTTTAGAAATAGTTATCACTTTAGTGTTCGTGATAAAGAGGTTACATTTTTATATGAAATTACTCTCTGTGGCCGAAATTTAAAAAGTTACTTTATTTACAATTTAAAAAATATCTTGATTACAAAAAATAAAAATAGAAATAATTGATAATTAAAATTCAAAATTCTATAAAATTACAAATTCCATGATATTAAAAAATGATATTAAATGATATTAAAATTATACAATCGAATTATAATAATGACGGCTAAACCAGTATCCATAAAACGCCCTAAGTATAAAAACATATATATAAAAGCAACCGTGTATTTCAAATATCCGCACTAGCTACATTTATTTTGCAGTCTAAGGATTGCTCTATCTTGCTACGAAACGGCGTTCGCGAACCTCTAACGCATGCATGTACCGATCTTAAGAGTTCAAACGAAATCTGTGTCCTGAGCCAAGTAATTACAATATGATAAGGCTCAGTATCTTTCTGAGCTATCTTGTCTGCGAGATGCTTTAAAAACCGCTGACACTCCTTTCTCATTCCGCCATTGGTTCCAAACACTAAAGGTGTAAACGAACCCATTTCTACATCTAACACCCGCTGCTGGTACTTGCGCTTCTTCTCTTCTTCTTGCCCCTTGAACACTTCCGATGTTGGCTTGCTCTGGTAACAACTGGAGTTGACGTGCGTAACTCTGACATCAAAAAATGCCGTAACTCCTCTTGCCCACAACCCTCCCGCTGTGGCCGAAATTTGGTGTCCGTTGTGCGTATTACTATTATGTAATCTAGTTAGTGTTTTAGAATATTTTAACAATGTTTATGCTTTTAATAATTATCTCTTATTATATTATGTCAATATATTCATGTATTCTTGTCAAAGCTTTAGAATATTTTAATAGTTTTAGCGCTATATTAATGTATTTATTATTATTATTATTATTATTATTATTTAATTATTACAGAGGGTCCATGATATAGAGTTTTTTTTTAATAGAAAATGAAGAGCATATGAAGATTTTGCCGGCAACAAACTGAACGAAGTGTCCATGGACTATTTGTAGACTTTGAGAATGAACTGGGTACACGGCGGTGCTTTGTTTCGATTCCGGCGAAGGTTAACTTACATTTACTCAGTAAAGTCTGTCCTTAGCATTAGCTTTTGAGTATACCGCGGATCATTTATATTGTGTTTATCGCTGATTAATATTCAGGGAAGCCGTTGATCAGTAAAATCTTAAATGTTGGGTCTGATGAGCGATGTAGCAGCTCTTGTAAGGTCTCACACCATTGGTTCGATACTCTTCGAGAGAACAATACAACAAAGAACAGAAATAATGGCTCCTATCCCTAAAAGCAGAAGCAGTCGCAACAGACAACAGAGCTGCTACATTATCGGGTCTGATACCTTGGTTTTAAAATATTCGGTACATGCATAAATAATAAGAGCAAATTACACGGGAGGTGTGAGACTCGCTTATAAAATTGACCGGAGAGATCGTCGGAAAGTTTAAAAGGAACCCCTAAAAGGAACCCCTAAAATGAACCCTAAAATGAACCCTTAAAAGAAACCCCTAAAATGAACCCCTAAAAGGAACCCCTAAAAGGAACCCCTAAAATGAACCCCTAAAAGGAACCCCTAAAATGAACCCCTAAAATGAACCCTTAAAAGGAACCCCTAAAATGAACCCTTAGAAGGAACCCCTAAAAGGAACCTCTAAAGTGAACCCTTGAAAGGAACCAGAATCCCGTTTTGTGGGCGTGGCTCACATTAATTATTACCACGAAGAGATACCAATTCTGTCTGAAAAGTTGTTCCTATCAGCATATTTTCTGGTTTAATATCCTAAAAGGTATCAGAATCACTTAACCCCTTAAAGGTAGGACGATCAGTCCCGTCCATTTTATATGGGAGTCCCCCGGTGGAGGCAAATGCAGTTTGCGACTGTGAGGCGACGAAGACAATTTTAGTTTCTTCGCATTCAAGCAAAATGTCTATTTGTAGTCCACATAATAAAAGCTTGGTCTTAATTTATATCTGACAAATTATGCTTTTTGATCAGGTCTACATACCAAAGAGGCCCGTTATGACATGGCAAGACATGAAGTACAACCAGCAGCCTCAAATCTCCCAAATGTGTCATCTCCTACAAGTAACATCACTCGCACACGAGGAAGACTTCGAATCGTAGTGATGGCAGCCATGTGTTTAATTGCCATAACTGGTTTGATAGTTCTTAAAACCTTGGAAACGATAAAGGCGAGGCAAAGGGCCCTCAAAATGAAGACAATGCAAACTAGCGTGAAACTTAGTATCGAGATTGCAGACCTTGTTCATAAACTGCAAATTGAACGTAGCACCAAAGTGCTGTACGTGTGTTCTAATGGAGATCAGAGTGTATGGAAAAAAGTGCTTGATGCTGAGAAAAATACGGATGACTTCGCCAAGAAGCTTGCTAGTTGGCCTCAAGATATAGAGCAATATCAGTTTAATAGCAGAGAGACTTTCTTGTCGCTTGTCAACAATCATCGCAAATCGACACCAGGTGCGAGCAACTGTTCGATCGAAAAAGAGATCCGATTTTACTCGAACATCATTGCAAACATGTTTGAATGGATATTCAAAAACACCCAAGGGTCTGCTTTTGACAATTTACAAGACTTCATCGCCTATGAAATGCTTCTGATTGGAAAGGAGAAAACAGGGATTGAACGCGCCCTGGGAGGCTCATACTTCATTCGTGGACAGTTCAGCGAAACAGGAGAGCGGCTTTGGTTTGCGGAGCAAAACTTTCTTGGCAGGGACAAACTGCACACTAGCATGCAGTTGATGCCCAAAATAAAAGATATCTACAACAGAACCCTTGAAGCCCAAAACAGTTCGATTTTAATTGAAGTGGAAGAAATGAGGCAAGTTATATTAAACACTAACAAGCAAAATGCCTCAACAGAATCTGGTAAAAAATGGTTTCACCTTATGACCGCTTATATCGATGCATTACTTCAAGTTCAACACACAATTGGATCTTTAATTCTGGAAAGACTCGAAAACGATGTCACTGAAAGCGAAAATGATTTGGTCCTCAAACTCGTCATATTTGGGTTTGTGGCTTTACTTTTGCCCTTCTTTGTGGGCAGTGTCCACACGATCCAACGTTATGCGGCAAAACTGCATCAAACCACGAAAGAAGCCAACGAGGAAAAACAAAGAGCCGACACTCTTCTTTATCAAATGCTTCCGTACCCAGTAGCAGAGCAGTTAAAAAATGGCCAGAGAGTGACCGCAGAGCAGTTTGAAAGCGTGACGGTCTTCTTCAGCGACATCGTGAACTTTACGCAAATATGCGCCACTATTTCTCCGATGGAGGTGACAATGATATTAAACAGGCTTTATGGAGTCTTTGACAACCACATCGACAAATATGATGTCTATAAGGTAGAGACGATTGGTGACGCTTACATGGTGGTGTCAGGGCTTCCAGAGAGAAATGGCCATGCTCACGTTGCCGAGATAGCTCTGATGGCGTTACATTTGCTGGAGCTAATGGGCAATGTTCGTTCTGGTTCTATAAACGAAAGCGATCTTTGTGTGAGAATTGGCATTCACACTGGTATGTAAATAACTGATTTTTTATTTCATTTTAGAAGCTACATACAGTAGGAAAAGAAAACGCCCTTTTTAGTATTAGTAGATTGCAAAAGAATTCCAAAAAGGTTCCAATATCTCTAATATAGGCGCGGCCCTATTCAATTTTACCCCAAGAGGGAACCACTGATCCAAAACATTAACAATCATTTTCAAAGTTTTTGTCGACGATAAACTGGTGTAATTATTTACTTTTATAGGCACCATAATAGGTTCACTCTAAGAGGTGAGAGGATCATTTATTTGATTTCATGACTGAGAAACAAAATGGTTACGAACAAAGTGGTCGCTTACGGGAAGTGGTCGCTTAAGAGAGTGGTCTTTAAAAGAGAGTTGACTGTATTCATTGTCATCTCTTAAAAGTATCTTATCGTTGCAGTGGCCAATCTGGGGCAGCGGGGGAGGGGGGCTTTTGTACTCGCCCTCGCCCCCTACCTCCACCCACAGGAAAGTCAAGACCCGCCAGTGTGTTCATGAGTTTGGATCTGGAGTAGAATAGTTATAAAACCTTTTAATGATGTATAAACAAATGTAAGTGGTATTCACAATTTAATGATGTATTTACAAATTAAGTGCATTGACTCTTTTTATCTCCTTCCAGGCCCTTGCGCCGCAGGAGTAGTAGGGAACAAAATGCCTCGTTACTGTTTGTTTGGAGACACTGTCAATACTGCCTCCAGAATGCAAACCACCGGCATGGGTAAGTGCAGCCCACAGCGATTGTATATAATTGTATGTGAGGTCTAATGGCTGGCAGGAGTGAGGAGAATAAAAACAATTTTCGCTTAATATATTTATCTCCCCCACCCCCACCCCGCTCCAACCCCCAAGCGTATTGTATGATATGATAATGAAACTCAGAGGATATATGATACAGCACAATGTAATATTTGAGATGTGTCCAGAAATGCAGGCAGATGGAGGCCACGCTACCCCATGACTGGCATCACAAAGTGTCCTCACTTTTAAAAGTTCACCAAAACACACGAAATTCTGTCACATATATGAAGTAATATGAAAACGACAAACAACTCTGTCAAATATGACGTACTCTTCAAACAATTAACTTGCCTACATTACTTGACATAAGTGACATGTTCCTATTTATTATACAACCAGCATATAGCATATAATCATAACAGAACAAAACAATCGTCAAATTGAAGTCAGCACTTTTTAGTATCGATAAGTATCGACAAAAAAAATCCTTACAGGCTCCCGACTGCTTTTTTACAGATAAACTTCCAATCCCATCAATGTATCTCTCATTTTCTCGTTGTAGAGAATAAGAAACTACTATATCATTTTAGGCTGCTATTATAAGATTAATTGTGCTATTTTTTAACTGATGCATACTCTATACTGAGTTCAAGAGTTGGAAAATAAGTCCTTATATTGCGTGCATAATTTGTGGGTTTTTACCATATTTTCTAGAGAACTTGACAAGTATCTATCGAGGACAAAAAATTTAAACATTGCAACACAGCAAAAACCCGGGGGGGGGAGAGGGGCCCCAACAAATAACCCCGCTCGTTGTACCTTTATCGGGGTCGAAACTTTAGTGTACGTTTTCCGCTCATTCTCCCGATGTGAACAGGGTTAAAGTGGTCAATTGTCGTTGTGGACGATTTATTTTTATTTTTTCATTTGTACAAAAACATTTACCCAGGAGATGATCATCTTATGATCTCAATGAGTTGGTTAATAGAAAAGAAGATGTTTATTTCAAATGGTCTGGTTACCTTGGCTGATTAAAAACTTTAATTCTCCTTTGATTCTATCCAGCTCAAAAAATTCACATAAGCAATGACACAAAGAATATGCTGAATGATCTTGGTGGGTACACCGTGGAATTCAGAGGATTTGTGGATGTCAAAGTAAGTCTAAGAGATCTTTCTCTGAAAAACCAAAGACGCTACCCGAAATTCCTGTTTACAGAGCAACTCCCAAACAAAACAAATGAGTTTTTATTGAACGACAAGAAACAATTCTGTCCATCCTGTTTGCTACATACACATAGACCCATGGATGATAATTTTGCAAATGCGATTATTTTGCCAAGCTATAGCGCTATTATGGCCTTTGTTATGTTGAAATAAATTCAGTTATTTAAATTATTTGCCAGTATCTGACATGTATCTATAGATTTGCTTCCAAGAAATTAAATTTTAGTCCATTACTGCGCCTTTCAATAACATGCGGAATTTGAAATTCAAATCTCCACCAACAGTTGCGTTATTCCCTGCCGTCAATCATAATTAATACGAAAGCCAACGGACCATGTAAAAAATAGACAAACAAAATGGATCGAAATCTACCAATCATAATGCACGGACGTGATCTTTTGACCTCATTGAAGTGAAGATCTGTTGCCTGAGAGGTAAGCTAAGATGATTGACGGCAGTGTGAAACGCAACTGTTGGTGGAAATTTGAATTTCAAATTCCGCATGTTATTGAAAGGCGCAGTAAAGGGGCTCTGTCACCATTTTAAGTGTTACTTTAGAAAGTCAAAGGACTTATCAGTAGAAAATCCAAAAATAATGCTCCAGTTTTGTTTCAAATTATTCTACTAGTGCTCTAATAGTAAAAATAAGTGTCTTGGGCTGCAGATGGCCAGGATGGAAATGGATTGCAATTTTCATGTGCCTTGGAAAAATTGCCAAAAACTGATTATGGTTTCTTTCCTCTTTGGAAATTTATTTAAGCACAGTCTTGACCCAAAAACAGCAAGAACATAAAATTCCCCATGACACATCCGCTTCTATACCACCTTAATAAGCCTAAAAAAGAGGTACTGATGCACTCTAAATCAATAGGAAATTTGGCATGATTTTAATTTGTGACACTTTTAAAAGTTCCATTAACAATCAGATATGTTAAAAAAATCGATCCATTTTTTTCTTTATTTACAGGGAAAGGGTTCGATGGAGACATACTGGCTTCTCGACCACACTCCATGTATTGTGTCAGATGATTCACTGAAAGGCGTTTTATGATGCACATTTAATAAATGGCTCTAAAAATTCCTGGAAAAATTCTGAACAAATTTGAATTCATCTTTTGACACATGGCCAGTCTTCTGGATGGTTTTCAATTGTTCAACAGGGATAAGTGGAATTAAGTTGATGAGCGAAATTGTTCGTAAAGACTTATATATGTGCTGTCTCCACATTGAAGGCAATGGAGTCATCATTTCAGCATTCTCAGGCCAATCGGTGGATTCTATCCCGAAGCTTTGTTCATTTGAGCAAGATACAAATAAGTGCTTTAGTGTTTGATTTTGTTCGTATAACTGTGACATTGGTTTTCACTCTTGTTCTTTGATATACCATTTAAGTTATACACTCCAAACGTGACGTAGTCATAGTTTATGTTCAAGGCAGAAATTCTGGATGATCCAGAAATGAACAGGCGTGATAAAATGCAATTCAATTCAACGTTATGGTATGAATGCAAGTATTTTGTTAGTAAATATTAGAAAGTATGTAATTTTGTAAATTTTTCAATTTTGTAAACGGTTTGAGCTTAGGATTATCAAAACTGTTACGTTGTTGTTGTTGTTGACTGAATGAATGACGTTTCAACGAACTGAACACGGATTAGGTTCCTTGCCTCTCTGTCTGTTCTGCATGTTGATGTAGTTTATAAGTCCTCTGATCATGAAGGATGATAGAATAATTGCCCAACAAATGAATTCAACAGAGCAAATAATAAATTCTTAAACAGTTGTTCGAATAGCTCATCTATATTTTGTTTTTCATGTTCAGCGGCCATTTTCGGATAAGCTGTTCGGTTTCTTAAGTTAGTAAATGAAAGTAAAATATATTTTTTATTCAAACATTTTGTGATCATGACTGCGAGGAATGCTCATGTTTCCAGAACCAGTCTCCCCGTCGGCTCGTTTCCTTCGCTTACTTGGCTGCATACTACTCGCAGCTGGCTCCATGAGATCTCCCAACTCGGAATTTTTGCCCGATTGTCAAGCAAGAGATCATATCAACTCTAGCGATGATGCAGTGGTTTTCAATTCCAATTTCAACATAATTAAAATCACGGCTTTTCATGTGACGTGGATAGTTATTAATTGCTCTTTAGTTCTCCCTTCGACTGATTTTCCATTTCCATGCGCTTTATTTATTTCTCCCATCTTGCTAGCATAATAGCTATTCATCTCAGGCATTGTTCTGTATTTCGCGCGGGAGTTGTTCCCATACCATTTGTCAGAAATAAAGTAACTAATTTGGGTTGGCTATCCACTGGTTCGTTATATACTAAAACAATTATTCACCTCGGCTCAAAAAATAACCACCACAATTCAGCTCCACTTCGGTGAAAAATTGTTAAATTTACACGTTATTAAATATTGATGCCTTGTGATTTAAATAATAAGTCTCTGATATCTTCTCGAAAGAATTAGATTATGGTTATGTTAGTCTAAATAACGTATAAAAGTACTGCAGGATAATAATTCAATAGTACAACAAATGTTTTTTCCTGCGTAGCACTCACGTTGAATGATAATGGAAATTTAGTTAAGGTTAAGTGCTTCAAAAACTGTTGCAAAGACAGTCAGACGTTTCGGGGATAACCCCGTCATTAGTGTTTTTCTCACGAGACAAACGCTCCTAAATTTCTGTTACCAAGGCCGTGATAATTGCATACTGATTCGCTGCTAACATTGTACATGTGGTGGAGTAAAACCACGATGACGAACAGACATATTTCTTTGCCACCTAAAAGAAAACAAATTCCATTGCCCGGCTCGCTCGGCCATTATTTACAGGTAAGAATGCCTTGGTAAAATAGATCATTCATAGCGGAAAGGAAAAACAGTGGGTATGTATGCGAGTGCTTGTAATATTACATTATTAGAACAAAGATTTTCAGCTACACAATATAGGTTTCTTCACATGTACAGCTTATAACCTGATTGTCAAAGTGTAATCATGTTGTGCATGTAAAATCTTTCTTTTGTGTGATAAAGTTTGCAAATAATGAGATTAAAATAAATTCTACATTCTTTAATTCTCTTGGTTATTGTCCATCTATGTTAATTTGTGTAAATTTTAAATGTCAACTTGCACACTTCCACTCAAGTTTATTTCCATTACAACTTTGTAAATTTTGAGTGCCTGAGATTTGTTCCAAAGGTTCTGATCGAAATCGAGGGAAACGATGGTCACTTCAAGCGCAATTAAAATAACATGCACACAAAAACAGTTCCTAGCCGCTACCACTCCACAAATCGCTCCTTACTGCGCGAACTTGACGAAGACGTCACTGAGTACGAGGCTGGCTTTATTTATTTCCGGTTTCTGGTACTGAGCAAGCACAATAGTACATTAATGAATTAGGCATGCGCTAACGGATGTCGTGGATTTTACGACATCCGGAAGGCTTTGGTCTCAGAGCCTTCGTTTTTCCCGCTGACCAAACGAAACAAGGGCTCTGAGGACGAGAATGAGGATGTCACAGGACGTTTGTTCACCAGAAGTTTGTTGACAGGAAGTTGTACATGTTATCCAATACAACCGCCGACACCAGAATGACAGCTGTAACAATGATGTATCTGTGTTGTTTTCTATCTTTATACAGTGTTTCTACGCAATTTGAGCGATGTCGGTTTGACTCATCTTTCTTATCTTATCCGATCCCATTCTCACTGAATAATTATTTAGCGCATCGCGAAACAACCAGTCAAAATACTCTTCGGTCCTTTGGGATGCAGTTGTGCATTGTGGGCCCCACTCGCCAACCGCCGAGACGACTTATCAAAGATCGCCCCACCCTCCTCCCCTGGTGTTGGTTGACAACTCATATTCCAAGATCTATCCTCGCTGTCTACCTCTTTCCACAACAGTCCGCGGATCTCTCTCCCATAACTTAGTTTCACGATGTGGTAAGTCGTAGACAGTGAGGATGATATAGTACTATGTAGTGCTATCCTATCTATATACCTTGATAGGGTGATTGCAACAGCTTGCGGCGTTCTACACGTATCCAATGCAGTGCTTAAACTCGCCTCGGCAGTAAACGGCGTGGTGGAATATATGTTCCATGAGACCCTTACACCTGGCTATGCCATACTAATGAGTCCTATGTCCATGGCTGCCACTTAAGTTTTAAAGTAATTGGCGCGAACGCAAACAGGATCGGATAGGAAACCGTATGCAATCTTCAAAACGCTTCAATTTTGTTTTGAAAACGGATAACAAAATTCCCGGCCCGACACGCAGGTGCACCCAACGAATCTGTTCCTCACTTTATCTGTTCCCCAGCGGAATTCTTGCTAGCTGGCAAAATATTCTGTATAAATATTTTTTAATTACCATTTTTGCGCTGGTTAAGCAGTCCTTAGAGATACCCGAACAGGTTAAGTTCGAGACGGCAGTAAATGTACAAAACAATAAACAAAAAGCTTCAAATAGTCAGTTCCATCATGTTTCATTAGTTCCCAAGCGCCCTTTGGTAGCTTATTATTATTATTATTATTATTATTATTATTATTATTATTATTATTATTATTATTATTATTATCATCTTCATTAATGAACTGGATGATCTTTTTCCGAATTGTTTCCTAAGGGAGCGGGTCATAGCCCATGACCAAAGGTCCCCTAGGGTTTTCTCTTTACTCTAAAGCTCCAACACCTTTCTCAAAATCCTCGCTGTTCCCAGTAGTGTAGTCTTCTGAAGTAATGAAATACTAATTTTAACATTCAACTTTGCCAACCACTTGTCTTATATTGTCTTATTATTATTATTATTATTATTATTATTATTATTATTATTATTATTATTATTATTATCATTTGTTCTCTATATAATTATGTGTTCTCCATGGGGGCCGGGTCCAAACCATGGACCCAGGGCACCCATGAGGCGCTGTGTGGAGGCCACACTACTTAGCATTGCAGGGTATTATTATTATTATTATTATTATTATTATTTTCATTTATTCATTTTTTTTAATTGCTGGCTGGGAAACAGACATTTTTTTATCCAGTTGGATGGGAATTTCCCTATGTGTTATGCTGGGAAAAAGGAACAGACATATTTTTCTCAGCAAAGTAGAAGAACACCTGGAAATGCTTTTATATCATTTATTTTAATTTTAATTTATTTGTGTAAAATAATACATTTTACCAAAGATTGTTCGTTGGGTGCCCCTCTTGACTGAACATTCAATTGTGTTCTACATAGTTCGTGTTGTTTATATCAACAAAACTCGCAAGGCAAATAAATATTTTTTCACCACCTGCTAGAGAAAAATAACACTATTTAGGAAATTAAAAAATGGCGTCCTTATTACATAATCTGGCACAAGAAGAGTTTGAGAGAATTCGAAAGCTTTTTGATGCAGCGAGTGTGTTAGGGTAGTTGCGTGACAATTTAATTTGTCGCATTCACACGGCAAACTTGTGTTGGCAAACTCACGTTGGCGTGTGTGAACGTGACATCAATTGTTGGTAAACTTGTGTTGGCGCGTGTGTGAACGTAGCCTGAGAAAACAGATGTCGTTTCGCGGCGCCACCACTGTGGCCCCAGCGAAACTGACGTCTGAGAAATGAGCGCCAAAATCTCGTACGTGTCACGTAACCGCACCCAGATCGAGGGTTCTCTTTTCCCAATGCTGCGTCACATTTGTGTCACGAGACCGATCACGTGACACAATAGAAGACTCAAGTGCGATGTAGAAGCTGCTTTTATGATTACAAGCAGATAACATTGGCACATGATCCCAAGAAACGTCAAATTTAACTATATTTTGCCCAGTCTCGTTTCCCTGCAGAAACCATATGGGTCATTTTTTTGACATGCGCATTACGAGTTTCAAGGTGTAAATTTTGGCTGGCTCCATATCAGGAAATGTTTGTCTCATAGAAGTTAATTTTTCTGCATGGTTTCATACTTTTATCAAAAAATGAACAATTCAGTTTAATTTTGGCTCTTAAAAGCAGGATTTATCTGCTTTGGCATGCCTTCTTTTCCTTTTAGACCTTTCAATAAAGTAATACATGTACTCCTTGAATATCTGCAGTGAAATTATAAAATAAAGGATTTTTTTATAGTACTTACCCGGAGCTGACTCTCTACCTACAGATCTGCAGTCCACTCTCTATACCACTACCCCACACAGGACAAGGTTGACAAATGGCTTCTTTGTATTATTGCTTATTAACGATCCCAGACTCCCCTCGGCCAACATTTAATTTATGCAAAACTAACTTTTTTTAATAATGCCCATTTTTATTTGTTGTGTTACTCTCTAACTGTAATTCCCTTTTTTCACCCAATTAACAATTTAACTCTAACCCTAACTCAAAGCAAACCCTAACCCTAAGCTAACCCTAACATTGAGCTAACCCTAACCGTAACCCTAACACAAAGCTAACCATCGCAGATAATCTAGGTTTTATGTCAAATAATTAGAAACGATTCGGTAAACTTAAGGTAAAAAAAATAACCTAGTTAAAAAATATTTCACTAGAACTTCAAAATTAGAAAAAATGACCTAGTGAAAAAAAATTAACCTAGAGAAAAATTACATTTACCTGAAAAAAAAATCACCTACTACATATCCATATGCTCTTGAATCAACAAAATCATTTCAAACGATTTTTTTTCCTTTTCTAGTGTCTCCCAAGAAAGCCAAACCGAGATGAGCTTTATTACCTTAAAAAGAGGAAATTACTTCCTGGATACGTTATGATAACGAAGGAGTCCGAGCTTTTCTGGTGCTCATTGTCATCGCCGGTGCTTCTAAAACTAAACTTAATGACTCCGGGCGTTTACAGTGGAAACAAGCCTTGGAGCCCATCACCGAAATGCAGGAATTCGGAGGAGGAAATAGGCCGCATAGTACAACTGACGTACAAAGTGCACGCCATCTTGGAAAGTATGGGATTCGATTGCTGGTTGATATATGGTTCCTTATGGGGGCCGTTGCGAGGTATTGAATATCCCCTGCCATGGGATGATGATGTTGTCAATGATCTTTCAATAAATGGTGACGGGCAATTCAGCCAAATGACATTTGAAGAATTCAAAGCTTTGTTTACGGTCCTTGGACTGTCAGTGGAAAGCAGACTGTGGCAGAGTTCATTGACGGTTATTTCTGAAAATGGCCGCTGGCCATCTTTAGATTTGTTTGTGTTTTACGATTATAACAACGGTATGATGAGAAGATCTGGAATCGAATCATGGCTATTGCCAATCAACTACAGACTGTATCACACATTTCCTTCGAATTTGGTAGAACAACCCCTACCCAAGGCGAAGTTTGGATTTTTTAATATCTCGGTTCCGAGGAAAGGGATTGAAATCATGAAGCATTTGTATCCGTACAACTGGTGGAAAGTAGTAAAGCCTAAAGGTTGCGACGATGTAGGGGCTTAGAAGCGGAGGCTTTTTAAAAAACTATTCTATATAAACTGAAAATGCCCTATCTTGCTTTAGAGTGAAACAATTCATCTCCAGTCAAAAAGTGAAGAAGAGAATATGATTTAATCTTTAATTTGTGAATAAACTCTGTTTTATAATGACACTGACAACAGATTTTATGTGTTACCATTTCGCAGTTTGTGGGATAGCCTTCAATATCCATTAATTTTCATTAATTAGAAAGGTATCTGACTCAGTATTTGTATTCAACAGCACAAGACAGAGTGGTCTAATTAACGTCCTCCTCCTCTGGGTGTATGTTTTCTATGCTTTGAAATCATAGAACTAATGCACAGTTGAAATGCAAAATCCTGTCCCGATATCCAGAGTTTTAAGCGATTGTTAACCCTATACCTGTTTTATTCAATGGTTTAAAGGGGCTATGTCACTAGGATTTGGCGGGTTTTTTTTGTCCAAAACTCTGCTGTAATCATTGATACCTTCAATCATGCAAAATGTTTTGTGACCAAAATGCAGGGGATCCGGGTGCATGCCCCCCCCCCCCCCCGGAAAATATTCCGATTGTACCCTCTGAAACGCCAGCGTTCCTGAAACTCGAAAAGAGTTCGTTAAAGTGCCTATCACCCCTAGAAAGTTATTATCAGAATCAACTCTATGTGCTTTGAATAGTTGAATGGTAAAATATTTCTTGTTTTGAACGTCGTGTTCGTGAGTTTTAGAGATTTGAATTTACAAAATGCTAATTAGATGACATTAACCCGGGAATCATTTATTATACAACTACTTGTTTTCACCTCCAAGTAATATTTTTCACGGATCAATTAACTATCCAGAGTTTATTTCTAGTATTTATCAAACTAAAATAATTATCCTCAAGCTGTAAACTGCGCATTGTAAATTGGCGTATAAATAATGGAAAACTCCCGGGCTGACGTCATTTAATTAGCAGTTTGTAAATTCAAATCTCTATAACTCACAAACGCGACGTTCAAAACAAGAAGTATTTTACCATTCAACTATTCAATGTACATAGAGTTGATTCTGAAAATACCTTTCTAGGGGAGATAAGCACTTTAAGTCAAAAAGTTGACAATCAGTCAATTGGTGGAAGTGAAACAACTACGTATAAAACAATTTTATTCTGTTATTTTCATGAACCACAAGGGAGACACAGGTCTGTAACTGATAAAGTGTTGTCCTTTCACGTTTTCCATATCTCCATTGAAGTCTTGTAAGCCTAGTTTTTGTTGATTGCCGAAGCATTCTGGGAAAGGCGAAACATTGTTAAATCCTAGGAAAATCTTTTTCGCAGTAGAAATTTCTCGAAAATTGTTATTGTCAAGACAAATTTAAAAGTTTAAAAGCCTTACATAATTATATTACACCTAAGTAAATAAAATAGGATAATAAGCCATTTTTATCTTCGCGCACTTATTCAATACATGCTCGTTCCGTATAGTTTTTCTTTAAAACATTCAGTTCAGAAAACCATGACGGACTTCTTTTCGTTACGTTTTCCTCCATATTGAATGTAAGTAATTTAATTCAATAAAAATCCTTTCTTGCTTGGCAACAAAGGTCAGTTGTCATGACAATCGAACGCGAAAACAAGAATGTTAAGCTTCTTAACTTTTCATTTTTCCCAGCTGTGAAATAACACAAAGGCATTCTACAACTTGCAGGTAAGTTCACCAATTTTTTATGTCTGAGTTTGTGGAGGATTTGCCTTCGAAATTATATTAACAATTGCGACCATATATAAAATAAGGACTGCCTTACTTACATTTCAAGGAAGGGAACAGGCAGTGGGTTCAACATTTATAGTGCGAAAGCGAGCGCAATATTGTTAGCCGACGAGGCCGTAGGCCGAGTTGGCTAAAATCAGGCGATATTGCACAAGTTTGAGCACTATAACTGCCTTATAATTCAACAAATTGACAACAAATCACCGTCTCGAGAAAAATTCATCGAGATATACAACCTTTTATTAAGTAAAAAGGCTTACTGCAATATTTTACCTCGCGCCATTTCTACGTATTTCTGACATTTCTTAAACAACAAGCAGCGAACTCGGAAATTTTGCCAAACTAAAATTAATTTAGCGTAAACAAATTGAGAGTTTTATACCAAGAGCCTTTGTCTGCATAAAGAACGAGACAGAGTAGTGACTACACGAATTAAATCACAATAAAATGGCAAATAAAGTGACAAATGTTTCGTGTCTTAAAAAGTTCAATTCAGAATCAAAACAAATTGAACAAACACAAGGCTACCTAAAGAGAGCGGCGAAAAGTCTGAAAGAATTGCAGTGAGGACAGTATGTGTTACAAAATTCACAGCTAAAGGATGAACACCGTAACCTTTAGTTGATTTGGCTTTTTAGTCTCTTCCATCAGCACCAAATTTCCAAACTTAACATTGAAGTACGAGTTGGATCGATTGCTGTTGTTAACAAACTTGCTCGTTTTAGTTCCTACAGCCGTAATGGCGAGATTGCTTAACTTTAATCCGCTTGAAACAAAGATCAGAAACTTTCCGAGGAAGTATCAAGTCTATATCATATTCCAGAGGTGATTACTATAAGGCATTTTCCGAAAATTATGCTCCTTCATTCACTACTTGTCGAGCGGTTAACCCTATTTGGCCTGGGCTTTTTTTGAGTTTCTGAGCCTGGAGGGGGGGGCACATTGACCCCCCCCCCCCTTTCGTATGACAATGTCGGCTATGACAATGAAACCTAGAGGGTACATAGTACGTCCAAAACTCTCTCCTTTGCGGTCCGCACAATGGAACGATGACGTCATATGACGTAGTTATTAGGTAATTAGTTATGCGGCCGCCATCTTGGTTCCGCCATCTTGGATTTCTGAATTTTTTTAAAACCTCTTAAAAACCGTCCAAATTCACCCAAAGTTAATGAAAACCAATAAATAAACGCTAAATGACGTAAAAATATAAAAGTTGTACCAATAAACATTGTTTTTCTTCATTCAAAGGTATAAATATGCAAATTTTAAAAAACATGGCTGTCAAAATCTTGTTGCTATGGAAACATCAAGTCACGTGATCAAAAAATTGTCATATCAAATTGTTGCCAGATAAATTTTAGGAAAAGTCACAAAGTTTGATGGCGTTTGAATACATATTAAGGAAGTTATGAATGTTGAAAGTTAGCGCGGGCACCAATAGGCCGAATGGGGTTAAAACTTTGAACCAGTTTTGTCAGCTTTCATTCAGCCTCGCCAAGAAACACTGCAACACAACGCGAAAATTTCGCTTCTTTTTTGTCCAATCGTGTGATCAATAATTTTTCTCTTTTCTTTTCTTTTCTTTTTTATCTTCTCCCTTTTTATATAATAGTTCACGCATTTTTCTCCCAAAGACACGGAATTGCAGGCAGCGGTAATTTTTACTTTCCTTCAAAATGCGAAATTTACCACCATCGCTGGATATTAATGTACGTCATGTAGACCTGCGGATATCGAGAGTTTTATGACCATATTTTGGCAGTGTATCAGTGTGTTGAATTATAAAGGCATATTTCTATGGGGGCATAGAACTGTGCGGGAATAAATTTACTGTGGCCAGAATGTCGGCCTACAGGGGTGAAGGGTGGGGGAAAAGAAAGAGAACTTATCATCAGGAAACTGATGACTGATACAACTAAGCCTCGTTCATTGAAATTGTCTTTTAAGTTGGCTTCTGCTTTTTCCTTTTGTGTAGCATATGGACGCAGGACAACTATCTTCATAGAGTTAAATACGGATCGAAGACAATATTTCCTTAAATACGGCGAAGACAGCATGTGGTACAAATTAGCAGCGCGAGCATTTGTATTGTTCGCAACGGTTGTGTGGCTTAAAATAAACTTCAATTCTCCAGGTCGTTACACTGGAAACAAGCCCTGGGGCCCGTCACCGAAATGCAAGAATTCGAAAGAGGAAATAGACCGCCTCGTGCAACTCACTTACAAAGTGTACACCATCTTAGAAATAATGGAAATCGATTGCTGGTTGATGTATGGTTCCTTATGGGGGCCGTTACGAGGTGTCGCGGGCCCTCTCCCTTGGGACGACGACGTTGATCTGGCAATGCATGGTGGCGGAAAGTTCAGTCAAATGAAGTTTGATGATTTCAAAGCCTTTTTTACAGCTGCTGGTCTGTCGATAGAAGCTGGTAGGTTGTGGCTTAATTCAAGAATGTCTATTTTTGAGAACGACCTGTCATCTCTGGATCTGTTCGTGTTTTATGATTACAATGGAATGATGAGGAGGCCTGGTGTCGAGCCATGGCTCACGCCAATCCACTACAGACTGTATCACTCTTTTCCTACGAGTTTAGTGGAACTACCCCTGCCCAAAGTAAAGTTTGGATTTTTTAATATCTCGGTTCCGAGGAAAGGAATTGAAATTATGAAACACTTGTATCCGAATAACTGGTGGAAGGTGGTAAAACCAGTAGACTGTAATAACTAGCTATCTTCAATCTCAACATCGAGTCATGAACATTTTTTTCTCGATGAAGTTTAAACTATTCATACCTGTGGGGGAGGGGGTGAGAGTAGAAAGTGCCCACCTTGACTTTATCTGAATTTCATCTGGAAACATTTTGAAGTGTCAAACTTTTGTTCATAACGGGTGAAGTTTCTATGGAAACCATCTTTTGACCATCTTTTTACCGTTTAAAAGAAAAATGTTTAACGTTTCTGAAGTAAACTGTACAATTTATTATCATTTAATCATTGATAAAGTTTGGTCCACGATGGTGGCCATTCGGAATCATGTCGTTATAACCCTTATGCATATTTACGTCAGACTAGCTAATTTCACCAATGACAATTTCATCAATGTATTCTCAAAGGAGCAAAGTTGAAAAGAATACCCACTCCAAAATAACAACAACAACAACAACAACAATCTTTTTACTGACTCATACTTAGAATTATAAGTAGTACTCAAGAAGCTAGAGTTGCCCTCGGCTATCGCCTCGGGCAACTCTTACGCTTCTTTCGTGCTCTCCAAACTTCCCGCGTGCTCCATAACTCGATAGACGCACACTAAGCACGAACCAATTGTTAATTGGGCGAGAGCACGTAGCGCGAGTGCGTGTCTCGCGGTTCGCGCTCGTGTCTCGCGCTGCGCGCTCGCGACCTAAAACACGATAACGCCTGTTATGCAGGCTAACTGTCCGTTTATTTGACACATACCTTTTTCCATATAGTCATATTTACTTTGCGCAAATAATTGGTAGATAACTAAGCACCACATTGTTTGATATTCTTATTTACAATGGTACGTGCCGATATGGAGAGTTTGGATAAAGTCTGCTCACTGCTTCGAGGGCAGCAAAATTAATAGTGCCAGAGATCTCGAAGAAAAAACCTGTGACCTAATTTTGTAATAAGCATCTATTTTACTGCAAATCAACAGACACGTCACAATATGTTTTTGTTTCTTTTCTCCAAAGCAACTATGCTTCAGTCGAACAAAAATATCTCTCTTCCTTCTCATCCCTAAAATCGACTAATAGGATCCCACAAATTATGTCTTAATAAATTATTAACTTTGTCTAAAGTTATTTGAATAGATTCATAAGCTTAACGCCAGGGAACAATTTTACAACATAAAGTTCCAAGGAGACGTCGGGGCTGGAAATGTAACACTATGGAGAGGGGTGGGGGGGGGGGGGGGGGTGTTAACCAATTACCAATTGTAACGTAGATCAACCATAAGATTACAAATCCCACAAAGTGTTAAATCAAATCTATATAATACAAATGAATTCTTTGGAGCAGGGGAAAACGATTTGTTCGACTGAGTTTGGTTTCGTTTCGTTTCTCACAATACCGTAAGCCTTTTTGCACTCTGAATCTACTTCGGAGACGGTCACGTAATACCATGTATGCAGCCTCCTCCTCAGGCGTTTCGCGTGACGAGCGCGACGGGATGAGCGCGAAGCGCGAGGGACCACGGGAAGGAGAAAGAAGCGCGCCCATTGTTTTTCAGCAGAGAGATGTCTGGGTACGAGGCAACCATGTATGCTAGCACGGTCGACAATTGACTAAACAGAGAACTATAATAAATCAACATTTAAACACTTAAAATTGATCGACCTTTCCGATCTTTTCGACCGTTTTGAGCTATACGCTGTGACCTTTCAGGCGACGAGGATTGGGAACGTGACCTGGAAATAATGCAATTTTGATAACGTATGAACTGTAGTGAACAACAGATAATTAAACATGAATCGAATGTCAGTTACGATATCAAACTTGAATTCAACGTACCGTCTGTCGCCATCTCTCTTCTTCTTTTTCCCCATTTGTGAATTACTGTTCCATTACCGTGTAACACTCTTCGACACACTAAAAACACTCTGAGACGTTACTGAGGCAGACAGAATCTGCTCACAATCGGTCACAAAGAGACGAACCAGACAGTGATGACATAAACACAATGGACATAAAAAGCACGCACCAATCAGGAAAAAGTTACGAAATCGGCTACGGATGGACTAGAATCTGAGACTGGAAGGTAAAACTATCAAAGACATCAAAGATTTGATTTTGATAAAGATTGCAAGTTGCGAGTGCGTGATCTCTATCGCTTCTTTACGCGATTCTTTCTTTGTATAATTCATTAATTCCCGATTAAACCCTAGTTATTCATTATTCATTTTCTTTTTAAGCCGTTATTCCTTATTCATTTTCTTTCTTAAGCCGTTATTCATTATTCATTATTCCGCTTCCACCTCCGAAATTTTTAAATTGGTTGGATCGATACAAAAAAGGCGAGTCAAAAGCCAAATATTACCCATGGCAAGTTTAGACTTTCTCAAAAACCTAATTGACTCCAAGTGACTCCACGATTTCATCCCAAATTTTAAAGTTGAAAGTGATCTATTTCGGCGGCTGTTTTTATCGGCGTTATCCGCGCCGGCTCCAAGTGGCGTGTCGTTTGTGAGAAGATCTCCCGGAAGATCTATTTGCATTTGTGGACCGATTCGAGTTTTATTTCGATCACAGCAAAATATAAGATGAAATGAAACTGAATGATAAGTGCTCGTACCATAGAAAAGTCAGCGAGAAAGGCGAGGATCGATTTTGAACTAGAAATAATATTAAATAACCGTAAACAAACGGCAGGACAGTCGCGTGCTGAGTAGTTGAGCTGAGTAGCTGATGTGTTATATTTTTATTAGCGGGAATTATTTATTCAAAGCAAACAAATATACGGATATTTCTTCTAATTTAAGTCGGCATTGTTTTGAAATGGCGAGAAGGTTTATTGATGTCATGAATCTCTGAAGAGATTTCAACCGTTTACCAAATTCTACATCCGGGAAATCGAGTACTTGTATGTGGAGCCACACAAAGAGACGCAAAGCGACGAGAAGCCACATCAATTTGCCAAACATTTTTGACAGAAATTGTTGTCTCAGAACACTAGAAATGGAGTTTCAGAGCATCAAGATTTCAAAATTTTCTGGTGGGGCATGCCCCCAGACCCCCCTAGTGGCTCGCGCCTTCGGCGCTCGAGCACTTCATCAGTCTATTCTTATTTCTCCCCATTTTTTATGCAAAAGATTGGACAGTCTGACTTAAATCTATTCTCCAGCGTTTAATACCAAAAATGGATTGGGCCAAGTATAAAAAAAAAAATTGGAGCTTGCACACATTTATAAACAAGATCTCAGAAAAAAAAAACCCTGCAGGCTTGCACCTCTCAAAAAAAATTCCTGCAGGAAACTCAGGCCGAAAAAAAATATTCATACACTGAAATTTCCCCCCCCCCCCCCCCCCTCCCAGGATTTCTAATGGCCCACCCCTTACTAAAAATAGATAGACCCCCTACGTGACTCAGACAAAGTTTGCTGTCAGCTCAAAGGCTTTGTATGAGCGGGATGTGTTTTGGATATGAAAAATCGGTAAAATTAGCGGTAAACGTGATTTGAACGTTTTTGGGGCTTCAAATCTAATAAATAAAAGGCAATGTTACATTCGGGAGTGAAAAACTGACTCAAGAAATGTAGATATTGGCTTAAAATTCAATAAATTATATGACGAGGCTGCAAAGTGAAATCCGATCATCGGACTTCCAATCTCTTAGCTCTCATGCGATCAGAAAACATTTCATGACTTTCGCCCACAATTAAAAGCCAAAAGTAAATTGTTGTATTCTCCTCGTATGACTAAGATGTGTGCATCAATAGCATGGATGCGTAAATAGGTATAATATATATAGATAGGTTGAGCCTATCAGCGTAGCACGTTAAACAGAAAGCCGATGATAAGCTTAACTAAGGTGAAAGGTTGGAAGTAGAAGAATTAAGATTGACGACCGGGTTATTTTTCAATTTTAGCAATCCTCAAAAACAGTATTACGCGACCGTCTGCACAGTACATTTAGACCGTACAAAAGTTCACAAAAAAACTTTTTCTTTGTCTTGAATAATTAGTACGACTATTTTCCAAATAAAATACACTTGTTGCTTGTCAAAAATTGCCCGAAAAACTGATTTGGAAATCAAAATTGCAAAAAAATACACAAACATAAGGCGACGCAATTGAAGATAGAATTATATGAAAAATGTCTTATGTCATATCTTGCCACCAGAGGAAATAACAATAAGTGAAGCTCTGCTTAAGGAGTTAAAGGCTCATGAATATGAGCATATTTCTAATCTTGGACTTCCAGTTTACATTAAAGGACATGAGTAGATAGAAAAGGCCGGTTCTGGCTCACAGCAGAAATACGCCCAAAAACTTACCCTCAATCAAGCATAAATACACCAAAAAATTACCCACCAACTCAACACATTCCCACTCTCCCAAATCAATGCACCAACTCAACACATTCCCACTCTCCCAAATCAATGCACAAACTCAACACATTCCTACTTCCCTAAATCAATGCACATTATTCACTAGCAGAAATACGTTTAAAACAAATCCCCACACATTCAACACATTCCCACTCTCCCCAACCAATGCACATTATTCACTAGCAGAAATACGTTCAAAACAAATTACCCACTAACTCAACACATTCCTACTCACCTCCACCTGAAGTTAAACAATTCTCACTCATTACAAGGTTGCATATCTAGTCAATCCTTTCACATAAACTTTTACATTCATTTCATTTATCAGAACATCTTTCTCCACATGAAATTTTCTTGCCAAAGTCCATAACTCAACATGCTCTATTCCTTCTCTAAGTTTTAAGTAGCGGGTAACTTGATTTCGTTTCTTTTCAAGCTTTGCTGCTTTTATCTCTTCTTCATTTCGCTCCGCTCCGCTTCTTTGATTCATTTTTTGAATCACTTCTTTATTTTCTTCACTCACTTCACTCACATCGCGTTGTTCCGTTTCTCCAAGTCTCCAATGGCCCCAAGCCAATGTGCTGATTCCATTACTTTTCACATATCTCTTATCGTCATCCGCACTCAAAGCCGTCTTGTTAATTCTCTGGGTGAAGATTTGATGCTTTTCACTCCTAATGCAATTCATGATCCTCATCTGTGGGTTCTTCGTTTCCAGACAGTCAACATAGTCTTCATGCGTGATTCGCTTTTTCACAACGCGTTTCTTCACACCCTTACATTTCTTTGTCCCACCTCCGCCATGCACTTTGAAGGAATAACACTTTGCTCTCAATCCCACAAACTCTTCAATTACTCCCCCACAAGCTTCATCCTTCATCAAACCCAATACTTTCTTGTTCATTCGGGTTATCGTTCCGTCAACAACTCTGGGATGTGTTTCAGCAAACTCTGACGTGTCAAAGTGCTTTGGCACATCCTTTGCTATATCCATAAACAAGTCATCAGTCTCAATTTCATATAGCAATGAATCCGTATCTGTGAAACACAACTGAGCCTTTTCCCATTTTTTCTTCACATATCCATAATGGAAGTCATACATCAAACTCTTCGATACATCCAATATCGCTTGTCCCACATACACTGGCTTGTCGAATGCCATCTTGGTCCGTTTCATATGAACTCTCACAAGATTTTCACCAAAGATGGTGAAATGCTCAAAGTTTGGTTTAGCCACCAACTTGCAGAATTTCTTTCCCTGACACACTAACTGCACATCCTTCCTTTTCCTGATGTTTTCCATCGTTTTCCCAAAGACAGCATTATTCATCAACTTGAAGAAATCCTTCTCAAATGCATTTTTGGACTGTTGTCGCAGGATGACATTCTTGTCAATGAATGACTTCAACCAGCACTCTTCTCTGAACTTCACTCCTCTTCTTACTTTCTTCAACTCACATCCCAACTCCAAAGCTTGCTTCAGCAGTCGGCGATGCACAATCATTTTCCGCTTGTTTCTCAAGTTGGGAATCAGCTTCTCCGTCTTTCCCATCATCAGTCGTTCTGGAAGCGGTGGAAAGTCATTGAAATGGTCATGCAACTCTTTGGGAATATCCACATCCACTTCCAGGACGCAACGTTCATCACCCCATCTTTCCAACTCTTCTTCACTCATCCACTGGAAGCTCCCAACTGGCAATGGATTTGACATGGCCCATGCATACAGTCCATTCGCGTCCCAATAAGCCAGATACTTTGATGGCTGACTTTCATCAAAGTCATCACCTTTGAACTTGTTGTTTGCCTTTGCTCTCCTGTGGAAGATAGTTAAAACTCCTCCCCGAATTCCTCGCTCGAAGAAAAGCAGCATCTCTGGGTCTGTCAACAATTCCAGTTCAACTTCACTTTCCTTCAAAGCAGCATCCCATGCTAAACCGGGTGAAGTGAAGAACCAAGCTGGATCTAAGTTGTAATGAGTCCGGCAAACTTTTCTGAACTCTTGAAAGACATCCGCTAACAGAGTGACATCCGCCTTCAGATAGGCACCATGGAAGTCTCCCATGTTATCCATTCCCATCTCGTCCCAAACCCGTTTTGCATGTTCCAAGTCTTCATCACTCACCCCTTCATCATTCAAAGTCGAATAGAAGGCCTCTTTTTCAGGGAGTTCTTTCTCCTTAAATTTCTCCACTGAATCCAGCCACTCATAGGGGAAGATTCCTTTCCGCTTGAACAACTCCCACTTCTCCCCAAACACCTTTTTCGTTTCAATGAAGTCCTCATCCCTTAGATTCTTCACCAAGTTTCCCAAAGGCGCTGCCATGAATGCAACTGAATCCAAGAACCGAATTTCATGCCAAATTATTTTAGGTGGTTAAGCCCCCCTTGTTCTATTTCCCCAATTTTTATCTTCTTTGAGAAGGAAATGAACTTCTCTTCATTATTTGGGAGGCAACTGATATCCCCTAGCGTTAACCCCAAACTCTTCACAATGAGATGCGCGTCATATCCTTTCAAGTTGTGGAAAATCACCGGGGTGAACTTTGGTTTCTTGAAATTTAGATTGCAAGATTCATGAGCTGCTCCTCTGAATTTCCCAGTGAAATGGCAGTGGTCTCGAACTCGTTTATCATCCACTTCAAATTCTTTTTCACATATCCAACAGCAGCTGGCTTCCTCAAACTGTTTTCGTTCTTTTAGGCCAAAGATCATCCTCCTAGGGAATTTCACTTCCTCTTGCACACCCAACACAAACCGACTCAATTCCTCAGCAAACTTCTTCCCAACATCTTCTTCATCACTATCTGCTCGGAACAAGACAGGATCTCTCTTCACAAAGTCTGACACTAAATGAAACGCAAATGAACAAGCCACATGTTTTTGAAACTTTTCAGTGAATGAGTTCTCAACTGTCGGTTGAACAGAAGAAATTGGAAGTTGTCTCGCTTCAAAATCAGCGTATATCACAAATGGAAATTTCATCTTTCGGTGGTAGTTTTTGAACTGCACAACACTCCCTTCTGCTGGCATGACAATCTTCACTGCTTCAAACTGGGAACAAGACTCTTCATGCCGTTTCAACTTATCATTATCGGGAAAGTGATTCAAACACCTTCGACAAAACACAAGTGCTTTTTCATGATTTGAAACTTGATTTGAGAGAAGTCGACTGAGGTTCTTTATCCAACAGAAATGCGTTTTCTCCTTTCTATCCTCATCAACCTTCTTTAACCACAACAAGTCAATGTTTTGTCCTTCTTTCTCAGAAATTCTCAAAGGAAAGACAGTTCCACCATCATACCCAAAAACATTCACTGCCAATCCCAAATTTCTTCTTTCAAACTTTCCAATATCACTCAGAGGAGTTGGGAAAGTCAAACCCTACTTTGTTCCCTCAATTCCACTGAGATTCTTTCTGCATTTTTATCAACTGGGTTGAGGGCTCTTGTCACGCACCACTTGAAACACATCTCATCTTCATTCTTCATGTTCACCACAGCTTTCTTATTCTTCAATCCCGCTGGAAGTTTCATCCATGAACTTCCACGCAGCGGTTGAAAGGTTGCGAAGGGAATGACTAACTCTCTCACTCTCACAAATACCCAGTTAGAGCCTCTCATTTGGAAAGTCGCCATGTTCTCCATTACTCGGTCAGTCATCGTGTCAACGGCTGCCAATTTGTCCGTTCCTTCAAGATTTGTCATCACTCGAGAGTGAAAGTTGGCTTCTTCTTCAACCACTTCCCCAGTTGCTAAAACTGTTCTAGCCATCAGGCAATTCATAATTAGTTTGACTTTGGTCATTGTGTGTTGGCGAATAAGCGTTCCTATTTGCGGCCTCACCCTTTGGAAGAATTGTCTTGGCAGTTCTCCCAGTCGCCCTGGGATTACAATTTCTTTCGCAAATCCCCTGAAGGCAGACGCCCTGATCACTTCTCTCATACCCCTCACTCGTCTTTTAAATTCTTGTCTTTCAGGATCCACCTGCCTTGTCGGCATTTCAGCTGTTTCCAACCAATTCAGCCAATCGGAAATTGTTTCTTTTTGTTCTTCAATGACTGCTGGCATTTCTCTGGCAGGAAACTCTCGTCTTTCCGGTACCAATACAGGAACACGAATTTTTGGTACTTGGCGATTCAATGGATTGCGTCGAGTATTTTTCCAGGCTGAAGGAGGAAGTGAACGAAGGCGCGGCCCACGTGAGCGGACAAAGCCTTTCCGCCTAGGTCCTTCTGGTTGTGATTCTTCCCAAAGTTCTTCAAGTTCTTCTTTGGATATTCGGGAATAATCAGGCATTCCTTCTTCACGGGCCCAATTTCTCAGATCTTTGAGTCTCATTTTATTTGAAAAAATAAAAAAAATAAAATAAAATGAAGTTTTCGATTCAAGAAGAAGGAAAAGAGAAGCAAGTTTTTTTCACATATCGGGAAGCATCGGCTGCAACTGGAATTTCAGCTTCAGGCATCGTGAATGTTCTTAAGAGGGAAATTTCCAACCCAGTTTTCACAAGAAAATCCGACAACAAAGTTTTCTTTATTCAGAAAGAGATTGATGTTGAGCCAGTCATAAAGATTGATGATGCAGACTTTTACAATGTTGAGGATGTGTTTTCAAAATTCAACATCTCCCAAACGGTTTTTTTCAACCAAGTCCTCAAGAAGAAGAATCATTTCCTTGACGCACAAGAACTTTCTCACAAAATCACATGGATGCGGGATGACTTACAAATCTTCATTGACAACTTGCGACAAAAACGACTGCATGCAAAAGTCATGAAAAGGTCAGAAAACCCTTGAACCATCTTTTCATTTCCAGGAAATGAAAAAAATACCACTCCTCCTCCTCATTATCTTCAAAGTTATCAAACACTGAAGTGCTGCCATGGAATTTTGTTACAAAAGCTGAATTGATTGAACATGTGATGGATTGGCAAGTCCCGCAAAAGATGCGTGAAATGCGGAAGATCACATGCCCTGTCAGTTTTTCTCCAATGTGTTCATGGGGATCAAACCGAATGGATTTTCTTGTTCCAACTTCTCCGTCACCGAATTTCGAGAATGGAACAGAGATGTTTCCTTTCGTGGTTGTCCACAACTTTCCCCAAACTTTTTCCATCTCACTTCGATCCGTTTTGATCAAGTTGAAATCATTGGCTGAGAATTTTCCAAATAGCCAACTCAGTTTGCCAACTGCTGCTTCGTTTTCCATTGCCAACTTTCTGATTTGCTCTTGTATCTCTTGAAACTTTTCTTTGAGTTCAGGAGGAGATTGATCGAGGTTGATTGCTAATGAAAATCCGTTTTCATTTTGGAATATTTTGAAACAGCATTTAGTCAGTTGGATGGTGATTGGTCGTTCTTGGAACCGGAGAGGAATTTCCACAAATGGATGGCTGGTATTTTTCATTGTCGGTGCTTCGGTTTTGATTTCATTTATTTTCAAGTCTTTCAGGTCCATTTTACTTGGGATTATTTTTTTCAAAGTTTTTTTATTTTTTCCCGCCAAATAAAATGGTCCACGAACGAAAACGAATCTCATTTGAGGAAAAGAGTGAACAAACCGAAGCAAAATACAGACGTAAAGAGACTAAAAGACAGGCAGATTTTCTTTCACGACTCCGTGAAATGGAACAACCGGAAAATAAAAGGCGTGAAGAGTTTGAAAAATGTGAAGAGATGAAAAGACTCAAAGCACCAAGAACTGAAAGTGAAAAGCGTGAAGAGTTTGATAGAAATGAAAGCGAAAAGCGTGAAGAGTTTGAAAGAAATGAAAGAGAAAGGCGTAGTTTACCTGGCATTTCCGAATCAAGGCGTGAAAAGTTTGGGCGACAGGAAGCAGAAAACAGACGCAAAGAGACCAAAAGACGGGAAGGTTATAACAAGCGAAAAGAGTTTGAAAGATCCATATCCATAGCTGAAGAGTCTGGTGAAGGTGTTTATCTTAAACTGTGTGAAGCAGCTAACAGGTCTCTCTTGCCTATTGCAAGATGGAAGGTAGAAAGACGAGATGAAAGAAAACGTGAAGAGTTTGATAAGGGTGCAGCAGCCAGATGGGAAAAGGAGCTCAAACGACGTGACGAGTTTGAACAACTTCGTGAAGATAGGGAAAGAGAACTTCGTCGAGATTTTCTACTACGTGAAAAATGGTGGCATGATAAAGAAGCTTTAGAGTTCGCTGACATAGAAGGTGAGGATGCAATTTGGGGTGACGACGCAGTATTTTATGAGAGTGCGGATGAGGAGGAGGAGTGGAACGAGGCGAACGATGAGGAAGAGGATTGGAACGAGGTGAACGATGAGGAAGAGGATTGGAACGATGAATTCGCTCCAGAGTACATATAAGCTTCATTTCCCAAGGAAATGAATCATTCAAACAACAAATCATATTTCTTCTCAAACTTCTCCAAATCCAACCCCAAATCAATTACAATTCCATCCACCGCCTCCATTGCAGGAAGGAATTCACTTCGATCAAATTTTCCACTCCTCTAGGCAAAACGCAACTCAGCCAATGTTTTTTCATAGGTGGTGAACGCGAACTTCGCCATGTCAATTTTGTTTCCATATTTCTTCAATTCATTCCCTGTTTTGACGACCAACCTTGCACCTGAAATCACTCCCAAAACGATGGGATTCATTGTTGCTGCCCCCGCGATCGTTCCAATCGCAACAAAGAGCGGAAGATGCCAAATTCACGAGCAGGTTCATTCTCTTGAAATGTTTGTGGGCTCTTTTCAAACACCAATATCTTTGGTGATAGAATCGGAAGAGTTGCTTGATCTCGGTCAGTTTTTCTTCCCCAATGCATGGGTTGATGTGATTGAAATTGAAGATAGATTTCTTTCTGTATTCCATTTTGAAAAACATAATCATATTTCAACGTTTGACTTTATTGGTAAAAAACACAAATCCCTTTGTCACCCTAATGTCATAAAAACCAGCGAAAGATAAACTTTCTCATACGATCCAATCACCAAGTCTTCTTGGGGAGAAAAAGAAAAGTTTGTCATGCTTGGGATTTCAATTCCATTCCCAATGTTGTATTTCAGGCTTCTGCTTCTACTCCCAATCCAGGTTCTTTCAAATTTACGGTTATTCACTGACATAGAGAAAGTCAGATCAATCTTTGGGATATTATTTATTGAGCCATGAAATAACCCCACTTCCACCAGTTTTGTTTTAATTGGGAAGAAAAGAAACTTCGAGGTGCTGCCAATAAATAAAAATTTACTGCTATCATCATGATGCCGGTTTCCACAATTCGGCTCCCAGACAAGTTGTGTCCATTCATATCAATAGCTGCCTGCATAACCATCTGCCCCGGTTTGAAAATAAAAGGAGCATCAAAAACAGAACTGGGGACATCGGCTTGATATCCGGAAATTCCATAGATGATAAGTTTAGCATCTCCAGGAGATGAATCAGAAGAAGTTCCTTGCCATCCTAAATCCACCATGAGGTATTCTGGAGGAGAAATCCGCCATTTATGCATGTGAATTATGGTTCTTGACCAAGAAGAAAATTTCTTTGTTGTTTGCGGACCAACATTCACGCTGGAGGAAACTGCATTGAGAGTTACTCCATTCATACTTCCTGGAAAAAAACTCAATGCAAAGCGAATATTCTCCCTCTAAAAGTCGATCCATATTGAAGCCTATTCTTCCATGAAAAACTTTGTCAAAGGCTGACTTGTTTATCTTTAAAAAATAGGCTTGTTTGTTGAATATATGAGGTGAATTGGGGAAACCTTTGATTCCTTCCACGCTGACATTTGACTCGGAAGTGGATTCATCCCCATCCTCCATTAGATAACGAAACTCATCTCTCTGGTGGGAAGTGGAAGTGATATGCGATTCATTTACAAACTTTTTCAGATCAGCTGTTGTCTTGGTGAGTTTTGATTCAAGAAATATCTTTGGAACTGCATCATTATCCCCGGTCGGTGAATCCAGATTTGTGATTTTTTCATTTCCCATATCAATTGGGCCAGTCATAGTTCCTCCAGTCAGGAGGAGAGTTTCGATAGTTTTGATAGTTTTATCATTCTCTGACTCCACATAAGTTTTAGTAGCAGCTTCTCCTCCATATTGTGGGTCTTTGAGGTTTGTAATGGAGTGATGATTCATGTCGAGTTGAACCTCCATCGGGAATTCTTCTTTTCGGGAAAGAAATCCTTCCCTGATATTAGCAAACGGCATTAGATGATCATAATTGGTTAAAAAGAATTGATAGCTGTGTTGTTGCGCGTTGACGATGTTGAAAAGATGTTTCAAATCAATATCTTTCGTCACTTCATGCGTAGGTGCAGGTGCATTTGGGTGAAATCTTTTCAGAGTGATCATATTCACCGCTGACAAATCATTGTCTTCATCTGTGGCTAAATTTGTGATCAGTTTGCGATTCATTTTTATTTCCTCGGGGTTAATGAGTGCGTTTCCCCTGAGATCAAGATCTCCTGTCATATGCGAGGAACCATCAACCTGCAGGGAATCTGCCCGCAACTGATCAACTTGATATTTTGTAATCGCGTCATCATTGTCAACTCCTTCGGCAACATTAGCCAGTCGTTTTTGTTGGATATCATAACTATTGTTGACGTCTAATTTCAAACCACCTTGTTGACCTTGTTGGTTGAAATTTTTTATGTATTCACTCAAGTCAACACCTGTGTATCGTCCTACATTGTTGAATATTCCCATTTTAAACAGGTTCATCAAAGATTGGGAAAGTAGAAATAAATTTTATCATAGAAGACGAGAGGTTTTCGCAACATGTGCATAAGCGTGTTTGTTTTTCCACAACGGGTTTGACCCGCAATGAGCATTCGGAAATCTTCATCAAGGAAATCACAGAACTTTCGGTTCGCTGGCTTCGCTCCGCTCGCGTTTCGATCATAATTTGGAATCTTCATTTTAAGTGTTGAAACAACATTCATCTTTGGAGATAAATGTTGTTTCAACACTTAAAATGGATCTTGAAAGAATAAAGAAGTTTGCCGAACGCGAACTACAGAGATATCAGATTGCGAAAGCAGTCACAGAGGTGAAGAATGAGGTGGCGGACCGAAAACAGGGAAGAGATGTGGTAATGAGTGATTATTTCAAAACCCTCAGAGAACCCTTGCTTGAGCAACAAAAGAAGACAGATGAAAAGCAAGACGCTGTGATTGAGCAACTCAGGCAAAATCAACTTGCTTTTGTTCAAGGCATTGGAGAGCTGGCTCAAATACCCGGTAGAGAAGGTAAAGTGGCGACGGGCAAAGAGAAAGAAAAAGTACTAACCGTTAGTCCGAACAATATATTTTCCGCAGAAGACTTAATCTTCATCAATTCGATCGGTTTACCAGAACCTAATGCGCTACTTGATGTATCAGAAGAGGACTTAGTCAAAATTGAGCAACAAGCAAAGAAAGAAAGAAAAAAGACAAGTGACCAAATAACTGGGGTTAAAAACAAAAAAGGACTCTCCCCGATGAAAAAAGATAAGAAAGTTAAAGAATTAGAACAACAAAGAGACGTCGAAAGACCAATATTTGATAACTACCTATCCACAATAAAGATGATTCAAGCTTTGCCGAAATACAAAAAAACAGGAACGGGCGTTCGAAAATACAAGCAACCAAAAAGAAATGCCTTCAAGATTCAAAACGATCACTATGGTGGACTTCTCATTGATGTCCCCAAACTTTTCAATGAAATGAAACTGAATGCCTTCCGAGGTGGGAAACTGGTCTATCAAGCAGATGCGGATAAATCACTCATTGACCTGCTAACAAAAAGATTCAACCCGAAAAAGAACTATTCCTTGAATGCCGTGAGGATTTTCAACGATTTGAACACACTTTCAAATATGCCACCTCACAAATCCTCAGGTAAATCAAGGATGGTGGGATCCAGCGTTGTCTTCTATCAAAAGCCAGAAGAGCTCGCAGATCGGATGAAGATTTTGATTGGCTCAATGGCTGCTGGCAATAATTATCCTGTCTTGAGGAATGATCTTTCCCAAATAAATGATGAACTCTTGAGAATCGGAGCAATCGATAGAACAATGCATGAAAAACTTTATCAGAAGTATTTAAAATAATGGATGTAAACCGAGTACTTGTCTTTAAATCAATTGATGCAAGAAAACAAAACCCACAAAATAAACCAGGGAATTTCACAACGCGGTTTTCTCCAGAGTTGCAACTGGAAGAGAATAAACCGCACTATATGGCTTTGGATCATCTTTCCATGACTGCAAGCTGGCATAATATCAGGCCTAAATACGGCAACAACAAGTTGGTGATTTCAAAAGACAAGGGCAAGACATGGGAAACAATAACCTTTCCTGCAGGAATTTATGACTATAAAGACATCAACGAATTCATTCACAAAAGCATTGGAAAAACTGGTATAAATGTGTTGTTTGATTTGACCACTTTCAAAGTTTTCATTCAACTTCAAGATAACTTTCAAATTGATTTTGCAAACAGTGGAAACTTTCACGTCTTGTTGGGATTTGATACAGTTAAACTGACAGCTAGTGCTTATGGAGCAAATTTTCCAAATATATCAAACAGTGTTGACAATCTCTATCTCTATTGAGCGATTCAATTATCTCCGGGAAAAGGTCAAATGCGCTTTACACCTTCTCAACCAACACTAAAACCAGATCATTGCCACTTGAAATTCATCCGCCAATAAATTACTTGTGGCATCAAAAAAACTCTCCGTATATTTCTGAGGTCACCTTCTACATTACTGATGATGAAGACCGAGAAGTTGATTTGAATGATATTGATATTTCTTTGACTGTGGTAATTAAAAATGGATGAAAGAAGAGAAAGAGATCCTGATACAGGTGAAATCACGTGGGGTGGAGGCGGGTTTTTATCGAAACTCGCAGCTAAATTAACAGGAAAAACAGCTTCAAAATTAGCTTCAAAGGCGGCAGAAAAATTAGTTGAAAAAGGAGCAGAGAAAGTTGGAGAAAAGACTGGCCAAGTCATTGGTGAAAAAATTTATGATAAATTCACAACAAAGAAACCAGCGGCCCCGGAAACAAAAGGAAAAGAAATTGGGGAACTTCTGAGAAAACAAAGTGAGCCAAAGGTGGATTTCCAATATGTGAAAGATGTTTATAACGACCTCCTCTGAAAAGAAAAACTATATAATAAAATGGCAGCCAATTTTAGAAACCCGGAATTCGTAAAAAGATATGAATATACATATTATGATCTCGCAACACCACTCAATAGCAACATTGCAAATGACAACAGGCAGGAAAAAACTAATTATCGCTTCAACGTCGATAATTCCTCAGAGGCAAACCCAATTGATTGGTACAATGCATATCTGGAGGTTGACTTTCAACTTGTTACAACAGCTGACAGTGCAACTGGAATAACCGCGGGGCCAAATAACGGCAATCAAGATTGCACGACAACGAATGGTTTGACATTCATAAAATCAATCCAAGTTGAATGCAATGGGCAAACCATCTATAACATCTCAAGAGCAAATGAATCAGCAAATGCATTGACGCTCTTGAAATACACGAAAACCTATGCCGATTCAGTTGGGCAAGATCAGTTCTTCTATCCTGATACAGATACAGGAACAACCGAAGCGCGACCAGCTCAGGCTCGTTATAATGAAGGTTTTGCCAGACGAAAAATCCTGACTGATGCCGCGAATATCAACAAAATATCAATTCCTCTGAATTTATACAGTTATTTCGTGGCTTTCAAAAATAACCTTCACCCAAATATAAAGACAAGTCTTGTGTTGAAAATGACAACAATCTGATTTTCAGAAAAGGCGCTGCGCCAGATTCCAAAGTCATTCTCACTAAACTCAGGTTGTGGTGTCCTAAAATCATTTTCAACGGAAAAGGGCTGAAACAATATCTTGAAGATTAGCTGAAACCGAAAAAGTGGACGTATTTACGAGAGCACCATGAAACAGCACAAACAGCAGCTGTGAATAGCTACTTTCGGATTTCCACCGGAATCCGGAGACCGCGACATGTGTTGATTTGGGTTGTTACAACAGCATCTTACAATAGCCAGACACATGATATCTTCAAATTCACAACATTCAGCATTGGAGCAAACAACCGACACTTCAGTCTAGCCCAACTGGAGTTGAACAACTCAATTTATTACCCTCAATTGGAAATGACAACTGATGAGGAATCTAGGCTTTATCGAGCTTTGATGGCATTCAATTCCGCTTATAATGACGTTTTGAGCGGACCATTGATTACCCGAGCAAATTTCAAGAATCTTTATGGAATGCTTTACTTCGATCTCCGAAACCAAGAAGATGATGTGAAAGATGGGGCTGTGTCTCTGACTTTCCGATACGAATTGAATGGAGCAAATGCAACACAGTACACATTGAACGCCTTGGTGTTGCATGAAAAAGAAATTGAGCTGTATACGGCATCAAACAAACTTCTGATCAAAGCCTAAAAGTTATTTCAATATTGAAAATATCGAAATGACGTCGTATATTCCATATGGTGTGAAATTATCAGATGGGCAAAAAACAAAACTGGCAAGAGCTGTGAAAAATAACTCTTCCATAACATTGAGACTTTCGAGAAATGAATTGAAAGGGCCAGATGAACTGTTGTTGACAAAGACTCAAATAAACAAAGTTCAAAAAGCAATCAGCTTGGGGCGGGGAGTTGAATTGACAATCTCTAAAACACAAATCAGAAAAGTTGTGGGTGGGAGCCTTTGGACTTCGTTGATTTCCCTGGGATCGAAGCTGCTTCCATTTGCAACAAAGGGGGTTCCGCATCTGGCGACTGGAGCGTTGAGTGCCTTGGGGAGCTTGGGGATTGATAAAATCTTTGGAAAAGGTATTGCCGTGCCATTCAACTTTCTTCCGCAACTTGGGAGAGTCAAAGAGTTAACTAAAAGCCAATTAGATTCTGTTAAAAGAGGACTTAAGCTGGGCAGTGGAATAAATTTCAAACCCACACAGCGACAAATTAATGGTGGACTTCTTGGAACACTAGCCGCGATAGGAATCCCGATGGCTATTGAGCTGGCATCGAAATTATTCGGCTCGGGGTTGCAAGTTCCTGGGAAAGCTGCTGCCGGGCTGCAAGTGGCTCCAAAACCATTCATGCCTCCTCCATTCATTGGGGAATGGCCGCGACAAGGACGTGGGAAAGGGAAAAAAAATCAACCGAAAGGGGCTGGCCTACTGTTAGGAGACAACAGTCCATTCAACAGCATCCCAGTGTTGGGGGCAATTCTGTGAAACCTCCTTGGAAAGATATCCCTTTGTCAAATTTTGATCTTCTGGACTGGGTGAAGTTTCTGAAAATTCCAGCGTTCAAAGGAATCTTTTCAAGAGATTCAACGGATCATATTCATCGAACAGGTTGCTGCATCATCAATCTGGATGATTCAATTGGGAATGGGACACATTGGGTTGCAACATTTGTGCAGAAAAATCTGATTTATTATTTCGATTCATTTTGTCTACCACCTCCAATTGAGTTTGTGGAATATGCTCGAAAGTTGAAGAAACCGTATATATTCAATGGAGGACAACCAATACAAGCTTTGGAGTCAGTCAGATGCGGTTATTATTGTCTGTATTTCTTGAATGAGATTCATAGCAGGTCTTTCTATGATTGTCTAGCTGTATTTGATTTGAACGAACCTATGAAAAATGAAACGTTCATAAAAGAATATTTCGAATGAAAATGGAATCATATTGTGTAAAAGAAAAACGCGTGACTGGGTGCGTGGAACCGTCTGGATACATGACTGCAAAAAATGGAAGAAATATGTTTTTCTGTCACTGCGCTTCCTGTGGAATAAAAAAGACAAAATTTGTGAAGGGAAACTGAGTCTGCCCTCACAAGGTGGGGGCTTAGGTGAACTTGCGCTGGCCGGCGTCGCGCATGCTCTTCCCTGGTTGGGAAAGAAAACAGTTGAAATGGGCCGCTATGGAGCCAGTGAATTGTTGAGAAACAAAAAGGCTCAGAAAAAAGCATTGGATTTTGCGTTGGATAAAGCAAAACCATTTCTTGCCAAAACCTCTTCCGATATGCTGAATCAACTGAGTACGGCGATTAGACCAAATAGAAAGTATAAAACAGATAGAAAAGATTTGGATGGAGGAGCTGTGGATGTTCACGCATTGCTAGGGAAACTACCAAGACCAAAAGCTGGATTCACTCTAGGTCAGTATAAATATATGGGACCTTACAATCCTTTGCAGAATCAGCTGAAATATGATCCTGAAACAGGAGAAGTCTTGCAATGGATAGATAAACCGTATAATAAAGTAGATGAAATTTCTGCTTATCACGACATTTGTTACGATCGAGTGAAGAGAGGAAAAACAAAGGTGATTGCGACAGGCAAATGGTTGCCGCATTGGACCGGATTCCCTATGGTGAAATGCCTAAATGGGGTCAAGCAGCAAGATTCATCATTAACACAAAACAAAAACTTGGATTGGGTGTGCCAAAAAACGGGAAGAGATTTTGAGTGACGACTGGGCTCAAAATCTAGCAAATGAGTTACACAAACCAGTCAGAAGAAAGTTTCCAAAGCGAAAAGTCTTTGTGAAAGGGATTGATGCGATTTGGGCAGCAGATTTGGTTGAAATGGGGAAATATGCTGAATGAAATGAAGGCATTCGATATTTGTTGATGGTTATCGATGTCTTCTCCAAGTTTGGTTGGATTCGGCCTTTGATGAATAAACGAGGAGAGTCAGTTGCTGAAGCGTTTGAGAAAATCTTCAAGGAACGAAAACCAAAGATGATTTGGGTTGACAAAGGAAAAGAGTTTTGGAACAAGACTGTTCAGACTTTGATGGGTGAAAATGACGTGGAACTCTATTCAACTCAAAATGAAGAAAAATCATCTGTGGTTGAAAGATGGAACAGAACAATCAAAACCCTGATCTGGAAAATGTTCACGGCAAGAAACAACACAGTTTATTTTGATCGGTTGGAAAAGATAGTGGATAATTATAACACCACCAAACATTCAAGCATTGGCATGACTCCAGTGGAAGCTAGTTTGAAAAAGAATGAGAGACAAGTTTTCACAAATCTCTTTGAGGACCAACTCTGGGTGAAACGTGGCGTGGCAAAATTCAAAGTTGGAGACAGAGTGAGAATCACAAAGTTCAAGCAAAACGTTTTCGATAAAGGTTTCACCCCCAACTGGACTGAAGAAGTTTTTGCGGTGAAGGAAGTGATGCATACGAAACCAGTGACGTATAAGTTGGAAGACTTGTTGGGAGAAGAAGTGACAGGTTCCTTCTATGCACAAGAACTCCAACGCACCGAGCAAGATGTCTTCCGGATTGAAGAAGTGTTAGAACGAGATGAAGAGAGTGGAGAAGCACTTGTGAAATGGAAAGGATATGATGACAGATTCAATTCGTGGATTCCATTGAGTGATGTTGAAGAAATATGAATGCGTTAGCAGTCATATTCATTGGGTTTTGAGTTTTTTCCTGAGTTTTTCATTTTCTGCAATGAGTTGTTCATTTTCATAAATCAGTTGGGAGATGGTTTCCTCTTCCTCTTCATCGGAAGTGGTGACAATGAATTCCTCATCTGAAGTGGTTGGGGATTCATCTTCGCTCATTGATTCTTCTTCGGAGCAAGTTGAACAAAATTCGTGATCACTGTCTTCGTCGGAAGATGTTTTTTCAAGGTCCATTTTCTTTCCAATTTAATTTTTTGAAGATTGTTTGGATTATTTTTTCTTGTTCTGCCCTTTTTGATGGGAGAACAAGAAGCTTGAAATCATCTTCATTGGGGCTGAAACCATTCTTTTTCAGAAGGGAGAAAAGAACTTGATTTAAATTGAGAAACTTTTTTCTGTTTAGATGAAGATCATCATATTCAAGTGAAATATATTTAAAATCATCAATGAGGAACTTTTCAAGATGCTCATACTCATTCCCATCGTGATTCATTATGTGATTGAAAATTTCATGATCGTTGCCATTGACTTTTTTCCATTTGGAAGCTTTGACAAACTCTCTGACTTTTTTTCTTGTGACTTCGTGTAGGGGAATTTGGGAAAGAATTTCTTTTTGATAAAACTCAAGATCTTTGAGTGGAATGTGGTTCTTTCCCTGATTTTTGCGGATGATATTTTTGAAATGTTCCAGTCTGGAATTTTTGTGAGAATGCCGTGTTGTATATGTTTCTTGAATAATTTCAGGAGTGCCATCATAAATTTCTTCATCGGAATCAGACATTTTTCTTTTCTTTTCTTTTTCCATGAAGGAATGAAAATCCACACCAGTTGATTGTGGGCGTATTTCTGCTAGTGAATAATGTGCATTGATTTGGGGAAGTAGGAATGTGTTGAGTTAGTGGGTAATTTGGTTTAAACGTATTTCTGCTAGTGAATAATGTGCATTGATTTAGGGAAGTAGGAATGTGTTGAGTTTGTGCATTGATTTGGGAGAGTGAGAATGTGTTGAGTTGGTGGGTAATTTTTTTGGTGTATTTATGCTTGATTGAGGGTAAGTTTTTGGGCGTATTTCTGCTGTGAGCCAGAACCGGCCTTTTCTATCTACTGACATGGATAACAGAAAAAATAATGTCTTTTGCCCTTTTAAGCGCAGTAAATATTATGTATGTGCTTATTGTATATGCTTATTGTCATTTTCATTTCTGTTTCTTATGTTTCTTTTGTTTGGTCAGGAAGCTTCTAGATAACCTCTTATCACCTTTTTGTTTCTGGAAAGTTAAACTTGAACAGTTTTGATATAATATATACTGTTAGCAACGTTGCATTGGATAACTGAAACCTGCATTTTTCTTCAAGGAAAAGACAGCTTTGTTAAGGTTGTAGTTCAAAAACTTGTTGAAAGCAATTATTGCTCACTTAAAGGGACCATGCCACGGTTAATTTGGTCAAAACTCTACTAAGTATTCGACGAAGTACCTTTGCTATTAGACAAAATACTCTTAGAGCACTGAGTGAAAAGTGCCAAGTGATGCTTCGAGAAGAGAACAACGCACAATCAGATTTATGCGTCTTTTTCTAAGACAAGGGAAGAACTTGAAATAATTGGCCATTTTTTTTTTCAAGTTACAATCCATTTACATCCAGGCCATCAGCAGCCGTAGACATTAACTTATAGCTTCAGTGCACTGGTAGTATTTGTAAACAAAACTGAAGCATTAGTTTTAGGTTTTCATTCCAACAAATATGCCTTTTTTGCTTCTCAAAATGATACCGAAATGGCGACATTGCCGTCTAAGTAAAAGCTTTCTTTAGGATATATAGTGTTTTTAGTATTTATTAAGTATAAGCAGATCAAAATTCTTTGATCAGACCAGACCTTTTTTCGGTCTCTTGAGAACGAGGAGGTTTAGTTGCCTCCCCCCAGTCTGAGTAGGATTTTAATTAGATTCAGGTGTGTGCAATTTAGAAAGCTAATTAATAATATATATAGATAGCCCAAGCTAACAGCGTCGCACTTTGAACAAGCTTAACTAAGGTGAAACTTAACTAAGGTGAAAGGTTGGAAGCACAAGAATTAAGATTGACGAACGGGCTATTTTCAATTTTAGTAATTCTCAAAAACAGTATTACGCGACCGTCTGCACAGTACAATTTTATAGACCGTACAAAAGTTCACAAAAACAACTTTTCTCTGTCTAGAATAAATAGTACCACTAGTTTCCGAATACAATACAGTTTATGTTTGTCAAAAATTGCCCGAGAAACTGATTTGAAAATCAAAAATTGCAAAAATACACAAACATATTTGCATAAGGCGATGCGAGTGAAGATAGAACTGTACTATAAAATCAAGTCTTGTTTTGTTTATATAAAATCGCTTTTCAATCTATCTAATGAATGAACAAACACATAAAAATGGGCAACACAATCTTCTTTCATAAAAATTTATTCAAATCTCCATTAGTTTACGCTTAAAAGCAAAACGCGTACCATTTAATTATAGCTCATCGAGTTCAAGCTTTCTTCGATGAAATTCAAGAGATCGATACAACTAAATTTAGGCACGTTTTAAAATCAATTCGCCAAAACTAACAATAACACTAATAACAAGTCACTTACAGATTGATATCAACATAAATTCTCATCGAAAACTGTTATCTGTTTTACCTTTAAGTTCCTCGCTTGCTTGGAAATTCAAATCTCCGCTTCTGGTTCTGAAATCATCTCCCGCATTGATAAAAAACGTAATACATGAAGTTCCTCGAAGCAAGATTTTATCCCTGAAAGCTCGTCTTTTTCCACTAAAGCGGCTTCTGAGTATACCTTAATTAGTATCCCTGTCTTGAGTAGCAAACCGCGAAAAAATGCAGGAAAATAACGAGTTTAATTCTCCGCTAGGCACAAGAAAACAACTAAAGTGTTTACCGAGCTCACGGCTGTGTGGCCGCGCGAAAAACAAAATTGCTAAGATCCCGGATGCTGTCCAACACGGGCGGGCACACACGCGCCCGCGAAACATTCCGCTAGCCATGACCATGAAAAATCACGGCGTAGGTTCTATGAGTATGGAGCTGCGCAGCCAGGCCTTCGGCCTGGCAAGTGCTCCGCTATAACAACTTTGACCGTTCCACTCCCACCAACGGTGTAAATTTTATCTTGCGAAATAAGCAAAGTCCAACACAAGAAAGCACTGCTCAACTGAATTTTTACTTGAATGTTGACACTGAAACATTTCATTCAAAGACTCGAAATGTAGAACCACATTACAGACCATGGCAAGAATTAAGGGTTGTAAAGAAGTGAAAGGGTTGACATTTCCCACAAAACAAGTGACTAAGGGCGCTTACCAATTGTCAGAACTGACCGCCCGAACCGGTCTTGTCTTAAACATAATGCGCCTCTTTGAGAACCTGGTGATAAAAGTCTATCACAATGACGTGACTATCTTTTAGTTAGCCCGTATGGTCGGCGCTTTCTAAAAAAATAATGGCATACCGAACGGGCTGGTCCCGCCGGCCAGTTCTGACAATTGGAAAGTGCCCTTAAATGCTGTTATTGTTACTGTTAACGTCCCTTGTGGTTGGTAATTCATTGCATATGCCAAGTTTTACCGTCACATTTTTATTTTACAAGTCTAATAAAAATAGAGGTTTTTGACAGCTGCTTTTCACTACTGAAAAATTGACCTTCCCTGTTGCAAGTTTCAGTTATGAAATTAAAAGAAAAAACGTAGTTTTCTCCCTTATTATTTGTCGACAAGAGGGTTGGAACCTGGGTTATTCTTCCAAAATGAACATCAAACCGAATAACACAATCCAATATTTTTGTTGCAATACGATTCGATGACATATTAGGCGAGGCATTTGCCAAAATTCGATTCGAAACAATATCGATAGTTACCAAAAGCGTAGCTCAGCACCAAAATCACACCAATTGGCACCCTTTATCCAAACCAGAATTCGGCTATTTTCTTTATGTGAAAGACCGTCCAAAGAATGTTATCGGTTTGTTTAGGTCCATTTGTTGAGACAACAGCAAGAATCATGTATTTGCGTAAAAATTGGATTACTTTTTCTTAGTAAATATCAGTACCTCTTCCAACCCTGCCACCTTAACGATATTTTCTTGTTTTAACTTTGGTTGGTTTGTGTTTAAAACGCACCGAAAAAAAAATTGTGTGGAGTTTGTCCATCACCGAGCTATCTAGCGAGAGACTTGTTATCATGATATGACAAGACAGTAGATAGAACATGACTTGTTGATTCCGAATTTTGTTACAGATAAATGATAGAACCATGTATTTGAGTTTGTTGTACTCTTTTATTCAAATTGCAATTTTCCATGCTCTGGCTGCCCTGGACTTAGCATCATAACCTGTGATCAGGTGAGAATATAAAGAGCGCGAGAAAATTAGCCTGACTACAGATTACTACCCCATAGCCTCTTTCGTTGGGGGAGGATGGCCCTCCTGCATGGGTTGTTTGACAGCCCTCCTAATAAAAGGGCTACAACAAACTCTCCAAAACTTGACCAAAATGGCGGGCATAATAATTCATAACTTGTTCTGATAGCAGCTGCCTTTCAGTGTTTCAGTTCACCTACTTCAACATCGGAATACATGCTTGGCTCCGCCATTAAATTTCACATTTCAAATCAATTTTTTTTTCATGAATTATTTATTTATTTTTTGAAAAAAAAAAAATGACTCGTAGACTCATAGACTCATTGACTCATTCTAACTTTTATCTCCCGCGAATCACGACGGGAGCAGTTTAAACAAAAGGTCCAGAGAATGACAACGCGAATTTGTTTTTGTGCAAAAATCCTGTCTTTGCGTATAATATATTCTAAGGGATACTTAATATATACTATAACGCTTGGAGAGTATATAGGCCGCAATTTGGAAAATTGGAGAGCTGCTTATTCTCGAGTATTCGTCCAACGAGTATAAACTTTCTGTTACTACTTGCGTTCGCATAAACAGCATAAAAATAAACGTATCGTTTCAGTGGAGTAATGAACAGATTATCATTTCTTTTCGCAATTATTGAAACCTGCCTTTTATTTGTAATGGACCACTTTTTTTATAACCACTTGGTACAATATGCTACGTTTCTAACGGCTTAGCCGTATATACTGCAAACTGGAACTCTCGAGAATGAAATCTTTCAGACAATAATATTGCCGCTCTCTATCAATTCTTTGCATTTTCACCAAAATTTGAGATGTTCCAAGAATAATGTTTAGGTTTTCTAACATTGACCCAGGTGAACGATTTTCTTGCGAAAAGCCGCATCAAAGTGTTCGCCAACACCACTTTCCCATACAAAATTATTATGCAGGAGGAGTTTGTTTGTCTGAGTCACAACGGGGGCCAAAAGTCTGTGATGTCATTTGTGCGCAGCGCTATTGGCTAATTTGTTGACAAGCTGTCAATCGGCGAATGAAATCAACCGTGACAAATCAGTGGGCGTTTTTCAAAATCGTGGGGTTTGCAGGCAAGCGTTCCCTCACCTCTCCCACTCCCACCCCGTCCTCCGATTTTTTGCTCTCGCCCCAATTTTCTCGCGGCCAGAATGCGGAAAATTCGTTCGTATGGGAACGCTTGCTACGCAGGCTACGTTCTATCTAGCATTTATAACATAACGCCGAAGTTAATACGAACTTGTTAAGTAAATCCTTGATGAAATGACATCAAGCTAATATATGTCAAGAAATCCACGAGTTCAAGACGTCTGCCAGAGGGGGGGAAGGGGGGCGTCATTTTTGCTCGAGATAGGGGGACCTGCCATCAATTAGATTATGAGCTCGAGATTTCTATCACGTGATGGTTGATGAGGGCGAAGCCCGAATCAACTATCACACACAGAAATCAAGAGCGAATAATCTAATTGTTTTAGTATAAATCTACTAGACGTTCAAAACTTAACAGCTAGACAGGCCCGCGTTTTTATTGAATAATGATATAAATACGTCACGCCAAGCGCGGATAATCGGCTACTCACTCTACTCACTATCTACAACAAAACAGATAGTGAGTAGCGTAGCCAATAAGAGAACAGCATTCCTGATAGAACGCTTGTAGATTAATAATAGAAATTGGTACTTTTCCAATGTAATTTTTCGACATTTGAACAGGTATGTCCAAGTTATCTGACTAAAGTCGTCGTAGTACAGTGTTTCGTACCTTTTGTAGCATTTTGTCTTCACGTACTAACCATGGAAACTTGTATTAATAAATCTTGCTCTTCATTGTTATATAAATCTGAATTCTCTTATTGCACAGGGGAGTAAATGGCAAAGAAATGATGCCACTAATTTTGATCCAGCCAATTCAGTGTCCAGTCCAGGCTGGTCCAATTTTTCCTTATACTGCCGGATTACTTACAGAAAGCAAAAAGCAAAGAATCAAAAAACGACTGCCTGTTGACATTGAGAGCTCGACAGAAGCTATTTAATTTTGTTTACATCCCGAGAAAAAAAAAAAAACACTCGAACATAACTCTAAACGTCAATGTTTTCAGATATCCGTTGCCTTTATATTCGTGCCTTATTCAGTATAATAAAACTGCAGCGTGAGCTGTAAAAGAAAACAGACAACCTGCTGCGCCGCATTTATATGTAAATGCCTCGGAAAGCTTTTGTCGCAAAGACCTGAAGGGCGTTCTTGAATTGCATGAACGCTTCTCGAAAATTTGAACGTTTCTGTTTCTCGATAACAAGTCAGAGCGAGACATCGTGCATCTCACTATATCACCTCATAACTAACCAATGATACGTCTTTTACTTTGAGACATAAAACACTTTCAGACTCAGCATCGAGGCTAGTTTTCGTTGATAAGTTCACCACTCACGCAATCGGCCCCTCAGGCATGCATAACTGTTCATAACATAACCAATCATATAGACAGCATTGAAATAGGCCGCAGCCATTAAATTGGCACATGTTTCGCGAGTGGTTGAACTATGCCGCACTAAGTTTATTTAATTTCTGGTTTGTTTTTAGTTTTGTTATAGCGCTGATTTCAATGAAAGTTGACATTATCGACAAGGAATCGTCTTACTGACCGTTAAAGGATCGTTAAGCAGTTGGGGGTTATGATCACGGCAGCTGGAGTTGCCAAAAATAAAATAACTATTCAACCAATTTAAGCTGTCAGCTCTGAGCCAATAAAATGTCGTTGAAGATATGGAAATGCTAGTCTATCGGCGTGGTTTGAAGTTGGTTGATGTAAATTCTTAGTTGGGGTGTTCCGTTGTCAGTGGAAGACAGACCATTTGTGTCTTTGTGTGTTTGTGGCAGTTCGCTGTATTCAGTTGCTGTATTGGTCCAAGGAATATGAAGCTATTAAATGTCCTGGCCGTTTTTGCTTTCATCGCAATGGCGAAGGGTAAGTACGCGTTTGTTACTTTACAGCTATTCTGTTCATCTGATGAACTTTTCAAGTGCGCGCCAAGGGGCGTGTTTGGCTCAATTCTAATAAGCGAAGGAAAATTCCGTGGATGAAAAATCCGTGGATGAAGAAAAATGAATAAGTTTAAGCTGATATTTGATAGGTAACGGTCGAATAGGTAATGGGTGAAACTGGACGACTAATATTGAAAATGATTACACCATGGTCGATCGCGAATATCAACGACGTAACAGATATAATAAATTAACACAGGTCTTAATTTTGCCTCAGCTTAATGCTTTCGATTACTAAGTTTAGCGAAAGCTCACGCATAGTTTCGATTTTGTGGAAAACATAATGCAGTTTTCACTAGCGATATAGGCATGAGTATAAGCAGAAGAAGAAGAATAACAGCGCTTATGTCCAGTGAAAACGGGTCTGACATAAGTATAAGCATTAGCAGAAGCTTATGTCCAGTGAAAACGGGACCGACATAAGTATAAACATAAGGCAGATCAATCTTATGCTACGTTCATTTTCACTCGATGCAAATTCTCATGAATACCAGGACTTAGATAGCCTTTCTCAGGGAGTGGTCAACTATCGACAAACCGAATTGCTGTTTAGATATACCCGACCGAATGATGTAACTGTATTATATGATACCCGCCATCATGATAACTCACTCTCACGACAAGTTATTTGTGCATGTTACGATAACAGCTGAAGGTTTCGCGTTATTCAGTCTTGGCAAAGGCACTTTGAATTCATTAGAATGAATTGAATATCTCCAGTAAAAGATCTCTTGGACGGAATTATTATTTGAAAGGATGACATTACTCTACCTCTTTCTTAAAGTTTATCGGAAAAAGAAAATTTAAGGCTTCTTGCGAGTGTTGCAAACACAACGTAAAAACTAATTTCTCAGATGGAAATACCTGCAACATGAAACAATTGAGATGATTAAAACGTATCAGGCTTAAATATTTATAATATCACTTATTCATTAGCTTTTAGGAATTTTGAAGCTCTCAAAATGGCGAATCAACGTTATTCTCAACTAAATTTAAAAACACTTCATTTTGCTTGGTAACCTAATGGATTATATTTATTTTCATTCTTTTGTTATCTTATTCGATCCAAGCAGAGAAAGAAAACTGTGTTTTTTGTTAGCATAGTAGTTTAACTGGGGAATGCAAACTATTAAAATTTGGCCGTTTTTTGATTAATGTCGTGGACTTTATCCAAAAAGAAAAACCCTGAAATCGCGCACAGTAGGTTTGGCATCAGTTCAAACATACTCACTACTCGGCCAATCTTTCCTCGTGACCGGTAACAATTTCAACTGCGGTTAAGGCACTCCCTGTTATTCTTTTGTCATTGACAATGCTTCAGCTGCGTTTTAGGAATAGATACTTGCTATCTTTTGTCTTACCTCATCGTTAAAGAATGTTAGAAACACTTGCAATTAAGTTAATTAAGTTTAATTAGTTTTATTTTGTGATATGTTTTTAACTACTGAGTTTGTGGAAAACTCCTTTTATATGTGCGATCATTGCTGGATGAAAGTTGAGACAGTATTTATCTGTGGTGCTGTTTTATCATTTACGTACCTGACCAGCAAACCGACACTTTCATGAATTCCGCGATCAATCAAATGAAACGGCCACCAAGAGTTCATTGCTGTGTTGTTGTTTAGCTACTTTCAATATCCTGAAAAAACTTTTTTTAGATTGTATTCCAGTTTCGATTTTAACTTGTACTGAATTTCATAAAATGAAACGCTAGGTTAAAAATAGGTAACGTCGCCTGCTATACGTGCCAATATTGGCTACAAACAATTTGACTGATAATAATTATGCAGTTCAAGAATGATCTCGAAGTATGCAGTTTTAGTTGACCCTGAATAACTTGCCGCAAATAAGCAGACGGTGTGCGTCAACAGTAGGCCGTTGCTAAAACAATCGTGATAAAGTTCACGAGAAAAAGCGTGGGAAAACGTAAATCTGTAAAAGAAAAGAGAACTGTTGCCCGGGGAAAGAGGGTTGGGTGGGGGAGGGGGGGTGGGGGGGGGGGGGGGGGGGCTTCCGTGAGAGTGACGGGACATCTGTTTATAGACACAACTTTATTTAATATACAGGGTAACCCAGTCAGCTTGAACGCTGGCATCCATATGGGGGCTCGGTTTATACTAAAATCGAAAATACAAAACATCCTAAAAAATATTTAAAATTAGCATAGTAAAAAGGCTTTCTAAATTTACTTACGTTCACGCTTCAGGCTCTTGTTCAAAGTTGTTCCAGTTGCACAAGCTCCTCGAGCACACACACTTGCTGGCTCGTAACGCGTATAGATACTCGCGCGTAACCCAAATTTAAATGAGAGGGCCTGCCCTTGCAGGTCATTAACATGGCCTATAGGTTTAAATACAGCAATTCAAGTATTAATTCCATTGATCGAAAAAAAGTTGTTTAATAAATTTATATAAATATATAACCAAAAGGCACAAGATTAGGTAATTTAAATTGAGTATTCACGCTTGGTTGTCTTATTCACAGGAATTTGAAATAACATTGAAACATTTGATCCATATGTTATTCTCTTTGATAATAAATCAACGTTTTTTGTTTAATACTTCAACGAAAAGGAACAGTCTTTCATTGATATTTTTGGGCTTATTGTCAACCAACAGCGTCTGCCTTTTTGTGGTATCCTATGTAGTTTAAAATGCATTGAAGAACGATTACTTGAAGAGTTCTCCATCGAGCTGAAAATAGTACAACAGCTGTTAAAGAGAAGAAGACGCCAAAAAAAAAAACAGTCTTAAATTATTTTGCCAGTAGAACATGTCGCTGAATCAAATTCTGATAAGTTCTTAATCGTAGAATTACACTCTCGTTTTCACAGGGGCAGTAACTCAATGCAACTCCTGCCTAGACAGTACCTTGGCAGAGTGTAACACGAATGAAGTAATGTTTGATTGTTCAAACGACACCTTTCCCAACTTCGGTACGACTCACTGCTACACGGCTTCAGGCAACTACACGGAAGGTGGTATGAAGAAATCCGGGGTTGCACGAGGATGCGGCAACTGCTCCGGGAATGGTTAGTACATTGTAAATGTTTGCGTAACATTACTGCGCTTTTCAAAACACACGAACTCAACCAACGGTTTCTTTTTTACTGCCGCAAATATCATAGCGGATGGCAAGAACAAGATACTTCACGCAAAATTCCAAAAAGCTAAGGACGTATTTGTGGTTTGTGATTGGAGGATTTCGATCCGTGTTGTCAGTTGCTATTGTCAGGGGAACAATATTTGTCGCCATCAGAATTCTTGATGGCAGCGTAATATGTATGAGATCATGTCAATTTGTCCGAAACTGAAACAAACCCTGATGCAGATCATCATATAGTTCCCGGGGAGGGGGACTCACATATAAAAATGACGCGGATGCTCTACGGAAATTTTCGAAAAACACCCTAAAAGGTACCAGAATCTTGTTTGATGGGTGTGGCTCAAAAGGATTTTTACCACAAAGAGATACCAATTCTAAAGCAACACATGACATATTGCCATATTTTTTCGGATCAATGCCCTAAAAGGTACCGCGATAATTGTAACGGTGGTCATTTTAGATTTAAGTACCCTAAGTGGTACCAATCTGCAAATTTTGACCCTTAAAAGGTACGAAGAGTACCCTCGTCATTTTTATATGGGAGTTCATAGTTACGCCATTTAAACTGAGCAGTCTTTGTCTGCATTGGCGTTTAAACAATGCCTTTTTGGTTTGTCACTTGAGTCATTTAACTACGTGGGTAAAAACGAAAAATGCTGAGTAGTACTTTCTTATTATCTTTTCGAATTGTTACAATTTGTAAAATGGATTTAAACTCGGACACTGTTGACAGTTAAAGTAACGCTAAAAATAGTGACACAGCCCCTTCAGTAACAACCTCCCTTCCCCTATTTTGATCAGTTGGAAAGGTGTTTGTGAGCCTATCCATCCCTCAAAATTGAACATATTGACAACTTCTAGATTGAGTTTAGATTCGCTCATAATGTCTTAAAAAATATTTGTTAGGTTAACTACACATAACCCCACCCAGGTTTTATGAATTTTATTTCATAGCAAAGATCAAACATATCAGGTGCTGTATAGGCTTCATTTCCGTTTTATAATGTTCTGGTGATCTTTTTCTACAGCTTTGACACAAGCGAATTTGAATTTATTCAAACAGAAGTTCGATGCACAACTAAACGCGACCTTGGATACCAGTTCATATAATATTGTGTGTTGTGATAACGCGAACAACTGCAACAACCACACTGTTTCTCCATCGCGTCCAGCGACAACTACAACCACCACATCCCGATCCATTGCTCCCTCGGGTGGCAACGGTGCCGTTACGACACCTACGAGCCATGCCACCCGTCTGTTTCCTATCAGTGGAATAGTGGCCTTTGTAGCTATCATCCTTGCCGTGACTCTGTAAAAGTTGCCGTTTAAGAAAGCAAGCGTTTGTATGTGCCGTAATTCAAAACATTAGTCGCCCTTAGTAGTGAAAGTAGCACTTGTAGTAGTAATAGTAATTGTTGTTAGTAGTATAGTAGTAGTGTAGTAGAAGTAGTAGCAGCAGTAGTAGTAGTAGTAGTAGTAGTAGTAGTAGTAGTACTAGTAGTAGTAGTAGTAGTAGAAGTAGTAGTAGTAGTAGTAGTAGTAGTAGTAGTAGTAGTAGTAGTAGTAGTAGTAGTAGTAGTAGTAGTAGTAGTAGTAGTAGTAGTAGTAGTAGTAATAGTAGTTGAAGTCTAGCATTCAATTAAGAAGAATAAGTGCACTTTTTGTTGACCAGCTGGGGCCGTATTCACGAAAGCATCCTAAGTCCAAAGAGCCTCCAAAGATATAACTTAGGAGATAACTGGTATTCACGAAGACCTCCTATTTTAAGACATGTCTTATTTTTTTTCTCCTAAGCTTAGGACCTCCTAAATTTGTAAGACATGTCTTAACTGGTATTCACGAAGACCTCCTAACTTAAGATATGTCTTAATTTTTCTCCTAAATTTAGGAGTTCAAAATTGGCCTCCTAACTTATCAAAACATGTCTTGACGGGGGCTAAATTCGATTGTTGACGAGTTTATAACGTCGATTTTCAGCGTGATTATTGTGTATCACAATAGCTACCGATTAGATAAACATTTTAAAGCATTATATTGCTTTCCTAAGAAAAATTAAATATTTTCTAGTAATGTCAAACAACACGGTTAGTTACATATAGGCCTTCGTGTCATTAACAGGTTCCACATTTCTTTCTTATTACAGAGTTATATTTCCGTTGTTCGCCGTGAAAATAAGCTCTTGTACAATAAATATCGAAGTAGACCCTACTAAAATGATGATGGATTTGTTTGTTGCTTTCGCTACTGACCATGAACGAAGATCAGTTTTGCTATCTCAAATTCGAGATGAAATAGAAGTCATTGTATTGTCATCGTAACAACAATTTACACAATGCAAAACATTCATCCATGTAATTTTCAGAACTTATTATTCATAAGAGAGCGCCATATAAACTATCGCTGATTGGTTTACTTTTACTAATCGATAACTGCCCGCGACCATTAAACTTAGGAGACTGCTAAGTTACGCTTACCTTGGGATGGTCATAAGATATTGTTCGTGAATAGCACTTAGGACATATCTTAAGGCTGGTTCTCATATAGTCGTCCCGGTCGTACCGGTCGTCCGAGTCGTTTCAAAAAGTGTACGGACGACCGGGACGATTATATGAGAACACTTCTGAGACGACCCGGGACGATCGCAAACGACCCGGACGACTGGGACGATCGCGGTCGCTTGGATAGAACTGTGTTCTATCCGGACGACTGGGACGATCGAGCCCAATCGGGGACGATCATATGAGAACTACTCTCAGGCGACCGGGACGACAGAAGCGATCGAAGCGACCCAAATGTTGTCGGACACAGTTTACGACTGCGCTATTGACGTTCGAGACGACCGGGACGATCATATGAGAACTCAAATCGCTTGAGTCGTCCCGATCGTCTGAGTCGTTTGCAAAAAACTTTTGAAACGACTCGGACGACCGGGACGACCGGGACGATTATATGAGAACCAGCCTTTAGGAAGCTCCTAAATTTTCTCTTAAGTTATATCTTAAGATATATCTTAGGTAGGATTTCGTGAATGCGGCCTCAGATTCAAGTTGATCATGGAAAAGAGTTTCAAACAAGTCTAAGGGAAAACTTTCTTGCTGTTACTAATACTGTGTTCACACCTGGACCGAAACGTGTTTGGAGTAAACATGTTTCAACGAAACACGTTTCCCGTAAACACGTATTAATTACATTGTTCATATTAGTTGTTCACTTCAAATTTTTTAAGTTTTTATAATGTTTTATAATTGTTTATAATATAATTTTATGTTTCACGAAGCAGGCATAACCTCATAACCTCGAACAAAAAAGAGCTCCAACTTTCTTTTGCATTGTTTCGTGGTTTATTTCCACTTGTCAAGCCCTTCGGGAACGAAGAGCAATGCAGTCGTTTTCAACAAGGAGAAGACATTTGCGCTAACGTGTTTCGTCTGGCTTAGATGCTACCTCGTGAGGCTGTTTCGATCACGCTCAGAATAAACATGATCCGATCATGATTCGCGCAGTGCGCCGCCTCAGTTGATGTGAACACTTTTCTAAGGGGAACATGTTTCATTCCTGATCAGACTAAACATGTTTCGCTTTTAGTGTGAACACAGTGGTAGACCCTTAGGAAGCAATTGTATTATGTGATAACCCTTTGTGACTTTGGGATGGCTGCTTCAGCCCATTGCAAAACTTCATTAAACTGGTAAAATAGGTTTGTAGAGTCGTACACAAAGACTATCTGTGACAGTTGATGATCTCAAGCCACGAAAGTTAACATAAAGTATCTTGTTGTTTTTTAACAGTTTTTTAAAATCATTTTTAGTGTTTAAAAAGCTATAGTGTTTGCTTGATTTGTGTGCTGATATAACGATGCAATTGCTTAACTTAAAGCCTTCTTGTTTTTGGTTTTTGTATGTTGCTGACAAGAAAATAAAAATAAAGCAATTCTTGTTAAACTACCAAATGAGGCGAGGTCTATTTTATGTAATCTATTTACAGTGGACTTTCATCTTTTATCTGGGCTCATTTAACACTAATCCGGGATTAAATCAAGGTATAACCAAGGTATTTGTTTATTTTGTTTGAAAAGGTTTCTGCTGTAAATTTGTTGCTAATAATTTGAGGGTTTTCAAAGTTAAATGGTGTGCCGAAAATAATTAATTTACAGGCATTCGCATTGTAAAGATGTTAAAAAAGATCCTTAAACCCCTAAATCTTTCTCGAACAACCAAATTAAACCCTAGTTGTGTATGGCCGATCGAGACATACACACCAAAACAAACCTGACATTTAGCCCAGAGACTCTACGTTGCCTTTGTGTTACAGGGGCGGCGACGTTAATATAATGTTGGTGGGGCGAGCGCCGAAGGCGCGAGCTTCTAGGGGGGTCCGGGGGCATGCTCTTGCGGGAAATTTTTGAAATGAAACTCTCTGAAATGCTCCCGAGACCAGAGAAACAGTTTCCAAGGCCAGCTTTGAGTTCAGTTTAATTCACACGAAAAGTACACGAAACACTTTCTGAAACTTGAGTGTAACTCCATTTTGGTTGTTTGTTCAAAGTAAATTCGACTGTCACTCGAATATTCTCTGTCAGTTCTTTTCAGTGTGGGAAGGCTTTAATTGGAAACGAATTTTCCAAAGCGATTTTCTCTGTCATTGGCGGCAGAGAAAAGCTGATTTCCAATATCAGCCATGTTCAATTTGTCAGTTATTTCCTTGTGAACGCGGAGGATAATGCAATGATTTAAGTAATGATCCGCATAAGAAGGATAGCGCTGAACGGCAATGAACGATGGAATGTCAACTTTTTTCATTGCTACAACTAGTGATCTCATTGGCCTAGGCTCAAAAACCGCTAAAAAGTTAAGGTTCAAGGTGCATTTTGTCAAATTTTTATAAGGTTTCAAGTAATTTGAGACCCTATCGCACAACATGCAATTTTTAAAAGATATTGTATTTGGGGAACTTCATCAAAGAAGCAAAATTATTAGCTATTGTCTTCTGCTATTCTGATTGGTTAAGCACGAACATTTCCTAAAATTTATCTGACGCAAATGGATTTTCTTTATTTTAATAATGAAGTATAATTATTAACCATCAGCTCCTCCTCTGTTCTTGAAATCAAAGATATTCTATGTGGGGAAGAGCCCATGCCGCAGAACAATGAAGTTTGCTATCGTTCTTATGTGGAGCATTACTTAATCTTTCTTGTGACATAGTTGCTCGTAGATATGTCTTGAGCCTTCTTAGGGCAGAGGCCGAGCGCTCTTCGCAGCATTGATGGATTTGTTTGATTGATGTTTGTTTCTTCTGACATGCCAGTACAAAAGAGATAATTGTAAGGCAAAATAAGAACGTTGGTCGAACTTCTCACGCGATTAGCTCTTATCGATCTTTTCGCAACAATCAGGAGAACCGCATGATCATCTAAAAATAAATGCATCGGTATGAGCTAAACCTTTCCAATTTTGTCCGAGTGAATTATGTACACCTAACTCATGGTATGAAAACAGACAGATATAATTTCGATATTTGGATACTTGTTACATGCGGAATTCTTTTGCGGTCACTTGTGATCTTTTGTTTTGGTGTCGTGAGGGGAAAACAAGACGCATAATCTAACACTTCTTCGGCCAGAATAACGTCTGTTTGTTCAAAGCCGGCTGGACCTGTAATGTGTGGAAAACTGAATTAAAGATATAACAGTTATTGATAAGATTCATCATTCGTGAAAGGAGGAATAATATGAGGGCCGAAATTTAAATGCATTAGTAATCTTATCAAGTGACATCAGACATATTGTAATAACCGTTTACTATTTGTAACGAAAAAGCCCGCCAAAAAGGTTATGTCTTACACTTCGATCTCAAAATGTTCTCAATAGACCTATTTCGAGATATTAAAATTCCTACCTGGCTTTCAGGTTTAGTGGAATAAAAGAAAAGTAATGACGTCGAGGTTCACGGATGGATAATTGATTTCCGGCTATTCTTTTATTCCCCTAAAGTCCCTAAGCCTTCAGCTACAGTATTCCGTTGTAAACGATATTAGGCTTAACTTGTTAACATGTGACTAAAGATTTTACTTTCTTTTTTAACTTGCTTTAGAATGATTCTTTTAGTGTTTCAAAAAACGCACCTTTTTATATATATCTTCAGTGCTATTCAAACATATCGAGAAAATTAAACACAAAAGTTAGAGTTGCTATGTTTTTAAAGGCATCAGATGATATTTCTTTTATCAGCATTTATCAGCAGTTGAGGTACATTGTGGTGTTAAGTGTCATCATTTAAACTCCTTTACTTTTACTGTTCTCACAAGGAACATGGAAATTTCCATATTCTTTTCCTTAGAACATGCTGATGTCCTTTCCTTTTCAGTGACTCAGAAATGCAAAGGAACATGGAAATTTCCATGTTCCTTCGCGCTACAGAATGCAAAGGAACATGGAAATTTCCATGTTCCTTCGGGCTACTAAACGTAAGCCGAGATGTTTTGTAAAAGCTTCGCATTTTCAATTGGCTATAAAAGGAAACGAAACCTAATCACTAGCTCCTATTCCCCGTGTACCTGACGGTAAATAAATTATACCTTATACACCGAATGCAAATATGGCCGTCCAACAATTTTTTTGTTTGGACAGGTTCTCAAGAAAAAAAAAGCAATTGAATAATGATAAAGATCTGGTCAGAATAAGTCATTGTGTGCATTTTCAAGGCCATACAATGTACCTTATTACATGAAATTTTGGCGACACTTAAATTTAGCGAATTTAGCGATTTTTCTAAAAATCGCTAAATTAAAATGCACCAAAATTAAGTGTCGCTAGATTTAAATCGTCGCTAAATTAAAGTGAGTACAATACGAAATTCCGCCACCTGGTCAGTTTCATGCTGTTTGACGGTCGATTATGATGTGTATCAGATGTCACGTGAACAGTAAAAGGAGCATTGACTTTGTGTGAAAATGTAAATATGAGTGAGGACAGCATTAAAATATGACATTACAGTTGCAGTTTCGTTTGTTTCGTTCAAAATTAAGTTTCAGAACGTTGTATGATTTTGTTTTTATCGCATTAAAGTGATTTCAATGAAGCTATTGATGTTTATGATTTAATCATATAAATGTTTTAGTTCTAGTTTTGAATAATTTCGCCAAAGTTTCAGTTCGTGAAATCGCGAAAATTAAGTGACTTATGTTCCAAAATTTACGAAAAATCGCTAAATTAAAGTGCCGCTAAATATGGATTTTTCAAAATCGCTAAATTAACGTGTCGCCAAAATTTCATGTAATAAGGTAGTCTTATTTTAGGAGAAGTTATAGTCAATCAAATTTTGGAAAAAACATGAAAGCGAGGCTAGTGAGGCTAGAATGTTTTTTCTCATACAAATGCTTAAAATTTCAGTGAGCCATAACTTTGCTACCATTTAACCAAAAACACTCAAACTTTGCAAGATAATACATTTAGCAGCACTTGTTTCCGTGATATCATTAATTTCGCTGAAAGCTTGGCCAAACAAAAAACTGCCTGACGGCCATATTTGCATTCGGTGTATACCTTATACATAAGAGACACCATTCTGCCCGAAGGTACACAATTTTTGAGTCAACGGAAAAAGCGACAAAATATTTTCATTTGCCTTTTTGCAATAGTCTACCTTTTTACTGAACTTATTGACATGCACAAAGCTCTTGTTGTTTCTCATACTTTACATCCACATATACACTGCACATAAAAATTGGCTGTTTAAAACAGTGCCAGTAAATCAATTTTAATCCCAAATGAAAATCGTTGCAATATATTTTAGTTCTGTTTAAATATCAATGAATAAAAATAGTAAATATTTTTAACCTTCGTTCATCTTTCCCAAATTTCGATTGATAAGAAAATCGCTATTGTTATGCTATACAAGGCATTGCTACTAAAATACTGTGAATACAAAAAATAGAAAAATTAACTAAGTAAAAGGGCTCTCTAGTCAAGACAGATTGAATATAAGTAGTTTTGCCACCCCCATCCCTCCTCACAATTTCCCCCGTAGCAACCAAATTCGCCTCCTCATTCGCTTAATATAATCAAGTTGAAGTTTCCCCTCAGTAAAATGAAGACTATTTTGAACAGATACGCTAGATTAACATGAAAATTATCTACATTCACACTCGTGATTCTTTTGTTGCTCACGACTTTTATTGATTTAGTGGCTCCTAAAAGAGCCCTTAAGTCCTCTATGACTGCAATGTCTAACTCTAAGATTAGACCTACAGGTATTTTCAATCTTTCAACTTCAATAGACCAATAAGCAGCTTTACACATATTACCTATCACGTCTTTACTACATTTACCTATCAAAGGCACCCAACTTTTCCAATTCTTGTTGTTGTTTTCTATTAACCTTACGTTCTCTCGCATTAACGAGATGGCTTTAAGAGCCCTTTGATCTTGTATTTTTATGATGTATAGATGGTTTTCACGGTGGCCATTTTGGTGGCAGGAGCAACAGAAATAGTTTGCATAACAATAGAGTTTTATTCTCCAAGCCGCCACGAAAACCATTATTAATTACTCAGTAGGATTTTAGTTGTTTCAACTAATTTTTCCCAGTCCTTTGGGCAATATTTCAGGCAATCGGGCATATCTATATAAATCAATTGCCATTTTCAGCAAAAGTAGTGTCCTTGATAAATATTAAAAAAAAACCATTAATTTAAAGAACCATATTTTAATATTAAATAACCAAAACAAATACTGAACAAACATTGATTATTTCAATTTAAGTAGTAAAAAGAATTATCGCTTGCGTCTACGCAAAACATATAGTACCAAGAAGATCGATAAGGCTAAAAACAGTTCACGTTTGCTTCAAATGTTTGCCTTAACATGTAAAACAACGAGCAGTTTTCAACACTTTCACTTTCAATGAGAAACGAAAACTGATTGAGACAAAGTCAGTTTCTGTCAGATAAAACATATACAGTTGTTGAGGTAATAATTTGCTAAGAACAGATGGTTAAGCAAAAGTCAATCCTCAACGTTTGCAAATTTTGTGTTGCATTGTAGTTAATATAGATCAGTCGCCGTGCAAAGACAACCAATAACAACACTGACCTAGCGAGTGTACATGGTAAAGCTGCTATCAGGATGAAGTGGTACTTCGTAATCGGTTGGTTTCCGACTACGCTAGCAATAATCGGTAACGGTTTGGTGATATTTATAATAGCGACAAAGAAGAAACTGAGGCAGACTTCCACCAACAGGTTTATTGTATCGCTTGCAGCGGCGGATTTTGCTGTTGGCTCTCTTTAATTCCCAGCAGATTTTTTATGCGGATATCTTGAGGTTTGTGGAAACTCCCGCATAGGAAACGACGTAGCGGTGTTTGCCATTTTTTCGTCTATTACCAATTTATGCGCCATGACAGTTGATCGCTACGTCGCCATAGTGAAGCCTTTAAAATACGTGCTATGGATAAATGCACGTCGTGCAACGTTCTTGATAGCAATGGCCTGGACCTTACCATTTGTTGTAGATTTAATTCCTACTCTCTGTGCACGAGTAGGAAGTTGTAACATGAAGGATAAAATGACTGTGTTCATAAGACTGATTCTGTTTGTTATTATGCCTTGTATATTTTTGACGGTGACAACTACACAAATCATCCTGACTGCTCGGAGACACGCGAAACGAAGCGCACGTCTTGATGCTCAGTTACGATTTAACCAACCCGATCATCAATTTCGAAAGATAGAATATAATTCTTCCGCGCGAGTAATAGTTACTGTCGTTGCCATATTTCTTGTTTGCTACAGCTTGGAGCTGTTCAGTTCTCTAAGGTTATTCTTTACTCCTTCAATTCCATCGCAAGAATTTATAAACACCCTTAACTTTCTTGTGGTTGTAAATTCGGCGGCAAACCCTATAGCGTATTCACTCTTTAAAAGAGACATTAAGGCGGCATTAAAACTTTTAATTTGTGGGAGTACGCGTGAAAGAAATCACATATTTGGTGATATCTCCACTGAAATGCAGAATTTAAATAGACTATCGCATCGGGTCAACGAAACGTCGAGGAAGTAAAAGTCGATCTTAAATGGTAACCCAAACCTTAAAATGGTGTGTGAAAGAAACAAACAAAGAATAAATAACATAAGGAGAAGGATAAGATCAACAAAGGTCTGCACACAATGGATTTCAACAATATAATTTGTTAAATAAATGTTCTTTGATTAAATAATAACTTAATAAATACCAAAATTCCTTAATATTTGTCTTATCATGAGTGATCTATAGGGTAGGTGAATTATCGTAAAGACTTTTGTTCTTGGGCCATCGTAGAGAAATAGAACACAAACCGCGGTGATAAACATATTGAACTTATTCATTTTTGACAAAACTTGACGTTTCGTATGCTACTACAAACATTTTCAAAAGTGACCGTTACAGTGTTGAAAACTATACTAATATGGTAGCGAAAAGGGACTGGGACCGAGATTAAGTACAAAACTTAACAGTTGATCTGTAAAAAGATTAAATTAGATAAAAAGATTTAATTAGCTGTTTCTTTTTATAGATCAACTGTTAAGTTTTGTACTTAATCTCGGTCCCAGTCCCTTTTCACTACTATATTAGTATCGTTTTCAACACTGTAACGGTCACTTTTGAAAATGTATGTAGTAGCATACGAAACGTCAAGTTTTATCAAAAATAAATAAGTTCAATATGTTTATCACCGCGGTTTGTGTTCTATTTCTCATTAGGTGAATTATGCTGATTCATTGTATAATCATATCGTTTGTCGGTTTTGGTTCAAAATAATCTCTTTTTGAGGTTGTTTAAAATCCAAATTGAACTCCACATCCGGTGTTAAAATAACTATTTAAAATGGAGTTATTTTGATCACTCTTAATTAATGACCTTTAGCTAACTCTACATCACAGGCCCTTAAAAAAGCCCTTAGAATCCTAAGGGGTCACTAATTTTCTTGTCAAATACTGATGCTATCACTTTGTACAGTTTTCATTTATTCATAATAGGTACAAGCATATACAAACTATATATTTTTGAAAAGTTTGTGAAACAAAATTTCTGATTTCAACGGTCTGACGCAATTATGACGTCATATGTGATGACGTCAAGTGACCAAAAGGTGCCAAGAAAGGTTGAACGTTCAAAATACACTCCTTTCAGTACTAATTTTTGACTATTTTAAATCTTTAGCCTTAATCTACAAAGAACTAAGTACATTTACACATTTCTAAACTCATCTTCATTAGATATGTTCACTAACTTGGGTTTTGTGGGGCCAAAAAAAACCAAGGCTTTTACAATAAAAAAAAACTATGTAAAGTTTTAAAATGTTTACATTCATAACATGGTTCTTACTGATTCAGAATAGGTACAAGCATATACAAACTATATATTTTTGAAAAGGTTATGAAACAAAGTTTCTGATTTCAACGGTCTGACGCAATTATGACGTCATATGTGATGACGGCATATGACCAAATTTGGAAAATGGATTAAAAAATAGTTAAACCTTCAAAATACACTCCTTTCAGTGCTAATTTTTTGACTTTTATGTCTGTTTATGTCTTTCAGTCTAGTTCAACATAGAAATAAGTAAATTTGCATGTTTCTAAAACACATTTTCATTCAATATATGCATGAAAGAACATGTAAACTTGTGTTTTGTGAGGCAACAAGGTTTTCACAATAAAAAAAACTATGTTAAAATTGATAATGTTTGCAACAATCTTGTACTTTTCATCATATGGTTCAGGTCATTAAACTTGCTCTGTTCAGAAAAGTTATTGATCATGGTCATGAATTACTCTTGTTTAGTCTGACGTAGTTCTCTTGGCCTTCCTGGCTGAACCCTTGGTCTGCCACGAGCTTCCCTCAGTCTCCGTGGACCAGCTTGCCTGTTGTCATCATTGAAGTGGTAATCAACCATTGCATGATAACGCATAAAACATGGGTCAGGACACATGCGGACGCCACAAATTGCACAAGTAAACTGGTGTCAACCCGTTGTATGTGCACTTTGCAAGCCAATCTATTCTTGTGGGAAACTGGGTAATGAAAGCGGTCCCGGTTGAAACGGAAGTGTGGGATAGGGGCAGCTGGTTCTGGATTTCTTTCCGTCAACCGAAATGTCCTTCCATTAACAAGTTTCTCCACAACATTCTTTCTGAACTGGGGGGGGGGGGGGGGTGTTGATCTCTCTGATCAGAGGGTCAATTCGTACTCACGCCTCATGAAAGGCACGGTATGATATTATAAAATATTTTTTTATCTTTTGGAACTCAGCATATCAAATGCACAAATACTTATTGCAAAAGGCTTTGCCATAAGTATTTGTGCATTTGATATGCTGAGTTCCAAAAGATAAAAAAATATTTTATAATATCATACCGTGCCTTTCATGAGGCGTGAGTACGAATTGACCCTCTGATCAGAGAGATCAACACCCCCCCCCCCCCCCATGTGCTGATTGTAATAACAAATTACGGAGGGTTGGTTGACAGCTTTCTTCTGCCATTTGTTATCTACTTTTACGGAACTTTCTACCTCAGAATTGACTGCTGGATCTACTGGGGTAGTTGCCAGCATGTACACCATTTTGCTATCCTTCCAGCCCACACATGAAATTGTACCTTTCTGTCTATACACACTTTCCCCTCTCTCTAACCCCTTGACTTCCTCATTATGTGCATCTGTTATGTCTTTTGGGAGGCCTTTTCTGTTTGACCGCACTGTTCCACATGCAAGAGTGCCTTGTGCCTCACGGTCTTCAAACAATGGTACGGATGTGTAGTAATTGTCCATGTACAGTACATGGCCCTTGTCACAAAATGGTTCCATGAGGGTCATAACTACTCTTCTTCCTAGATCTGTTTGCACCACTCCATTCTCTTTTCCAGTGTTTATTTTGCTGGCAATTGCGTAGCCGGAACTTGACTCAGCTGGAGTAAAGAACTTGATTCCAAAGCGGCCTGGCTTGATGGGAATGAACTGGCGGAAATGGACCTTACTTTTGAACTTGATGAGAGTTTCATCGATAGCTAATTTTCTCTCTGAGTTGTACACATCTGTGAATCTTGGTAACAGAAGATCTGACTAATAACTTTCTGACCTTGAAAAGTTTATCATAGCCTGGCAAATTCTTGTCTTTCACCTCTTCCCGGTTGTCAACAAAATGAAGATACCTCATTATCTGAAGATACCTATCTCTTGACATTACAGCTGGAAAAAATGGAGTTTGAAAGGTTGTATCTGTACTCCAGTAAAGGCGTAGGAATGGCTTTTTCACAACTCCCATGTTGAGTGTCAGCGCAATCCACGCTTTGAACTCATCAACTGTAAGATCGTACCACATCGACCGATCATCAGGCCCCCTCTTCTGCTCTGCATATAAATTGGTTTGGTCCACTATAAGATTCCAAACACGACTTTTGGTTATGAGGATCTTAGGGAGACAGCCACTTAAAGTTATTTTTCTCGGTAACGCAACATTTACAGTCGTATTAACATAATTATAGTGGACATTTAGATTTTCCTTGAAAGGCTTCTCACTACAGTAACATTTGATTAAATATCAAAATAATGATATAACAAGTTATATTTTGGCGAAATAATACCAGGATATTGTTGTCCATAAACGACGGCGCCCTTTATTGCGATTGATTTTTTTCCCTTCAAAGTGGGCATAAAGGCACAGATTTTGCTAGAATTAACGACAGTTTGTTGACTAAACACTCCCGTTTTACATTAGAGACATAGGGGGCAGAAAAATATTACGGATAACTTCCTTGACAAAAAGTAAGGAAATAAGGCATGTTTGGTATCTAAATGAGAGCTGTCCCACATGACCTCGAATACCATTGTCAGTCTCATTTAACGAGCGCTATAATTCTTAAGCTGGTTAAAACATTTTTTTTCCGCGAACCAACTGAGAATGAAATGATACCGAGCACATATATTTATACTAGCTGCACTTCTATGCTCACATAGAAATAGCCACTAACGTACCAGCAGAAAAACAAGATATGCCTATACAGTTTTAGAGAACGCAAAAGTCGTACTGTACAAGAAAGAATCTCAATTCGTTGATAACTGCCATTTTCACAATAAATTTCCCCGGATACTCAGTTTAATCCGGCCAGATTCATCCTGCTGTGTGTAAACGGAAAAATGAATCCGGTGCCAGAAGAAGATTCTCGACGAATACGGAGACCTTTTCTCTAGTAAAAAATTTGCCTTACAAAATGTGTGGCCAGACTTACAGACACGGTTTCAAGGGACTAGCTAAATGCCATTCAACCCCCCCCCCCCCCCCCCCCCCACCAGAAAGTGTGTGGCCAGACTTACAGACACGGTTTCAAGGGACTAAATGCCATTCAACGCCCCCACCCACCTTTGAGAGAATTCGTTCTTCGTTTGGAAATGCCAAGCGATTCGAACAATTATTTTGGTTTTGTAGAATTTTCCGAGCTTGTGCAGACTATAAAATCACTATGTTCTTGACACTATCGGCTGTGTAGTCGTGAAAAACAGGCTACAAATATTACGATAGCTTCTAATCACTTGCCAGCTCAGTTCAATAAAAAGATGGAAGATTCTGCCCTTCAGACACACTACAAATTTTCCGAGTATCGAGGACTTAGAGCTATGCTGTAGTCTGCTCAAGCTCGGAAAACAGTCAGTGTGGACTACAAAACCAAATTCAAACTAATTTTGTGAATCGCTTGGCATTTCCAAACAAAAAGCAAATTCTTTGGTGGTTTGATTGCCGAGCATTGAGCCTATTTGAAACCATACCCACGAATCTGTGTCGAGTGAGTGCCTTGAGAACATAGCGATTCATGCTCAACTGAGCTCGGAAATGTTATGTATACTAAATATACCGATTTTCTAGTTACTATGCGCAAGCTTGATATTTCATCAACAACAAAACCAAATTAATTTTTAAAATCGCTTGGCACTTCCAAACGAAGTTTGAAAACTGTTAGGAGTTTTAATGAGGCTTTCTGTAGAAATTGAGACCGTCCCGTGTACATTCATGATGCTAGGCAGTTGCGACTCAAGAGCGAGGAAGGCGTACAACATCTTAGTGCGACATGGAACAATCCCATGGACTCTTCTTAGTTTCCTTCTACTATTTTCTGAATCAAAGATGGTGGCCTTACTCAGTGCACGCTTGCGCACGCCTCCCCTAAGTCATTGAAGGCACACGCCGATAACATTGCGCTGCCAGACATGGCCTGGGACCTGCCCTGATTACAGACATTACACCGTAGGGTAAGAAAAAAGTAAATAAAGCTCCTTCGTCCGGTAACGAAGCTTGAGTCACCGAAGAGTTTATTAGCAATCTTTTCACCATATTACGTTTCGTTTTACAGTGCAATGAAGACAATATTCCAGACTTCCCACTTCCTATGTCCAGTTTTCCTGCATTTGCTTTTATCATTGTTTAAGCAGTAAATTAAAATGCACGAGTAAATTATTTACATATTCTGTCAACACTTCACTGGTTATTGTCTGAAATGAAAGAACTATTCATGAGGCAAGTCACACAACATTACCTTTTATCTCCTGGCTGCACAGTTGCCTCGTCTCGGAATCTTTTGATTAAACAATGAAGACAAACCGATCTTTGGCCCAAACCCTAAGGTAAGCTTGGACAATAAACATCAATACATATACTGTAATTTGGTAAATTTAATTTGATTTTTTCTGGACGGAAATTTGTGATATAAGCCGCTCGAGTCTTCAAAGTGAGCCGAGCACGTGCTTTCGTGCTCGCAACTGCGAATGTAAAAAATGTTAAGATTTCCCCTTATTTAAGGCAGCAAAACGCAGAAAACAAACGTTTTCTATGATTCTGCCTGTTTTCCTTTGTTTCTTATTTATCGGCTAAATCGTTTCGATCAAATATAATTATGCTTCTGTGGTGAACAATTTTGAGGCTTTTATATCAATTGGTTTCAATCGAGGCCAAGCTGAGAATGCGTGCTTTTGAAACGCTTTTGAGCCACCTATTTCTTGTTCAATTGCCGATGTATTTTCAACTGCCTTATCACAAAACATAGTCGTTTTGCCAGACATGATACGTTTTCGTGTGCTTGTTTTGCGTGACGCGTGAATCGAAATATAGGTGATCCGTTTCGTGAATTGAAAATAAAACAAATGCAGGGTTAAAATCATCCTGTGGCAAATAGCGTTCTCTGGATGTAAAACCAACTTATTTAAACGTTTAGGTCGATTCGCGAATTCAATGCTTATTTCGAACCGCGTGGAGGGAGCGCGAAGCACGAAGGGAGCCCGATCCTATAAACCTTATTCATTATCATCTGCACGAAAGCTAAAGATAGCCTGGTAGCAGGGTCATGGTTTTAGGTTTACTTGCTTGCCACGGGAACGAGCTGGCGAATGAAGGAACAAAAACGGGAAAAGGGGCAGTTCAGATACACTTTTTTGCGAGCGAACCAGTACTTAGTATTCCTTTGCGAAATGTTTAGATGCCACTGTGATTATGAGATTCTCAACTCCCCATTGAATTGTAAATCCAAGATGGCTGCTAAACACACCAAGTAATTTTACATCCAGCACTCTCTCGAGTGTCTGCGCATGTTGTTTCCTTTTGTGCGTTCCCTTGAAACATCACCCGCACACATGTAAGTGATCATTAACTAATTTATAGTATTTACTCCACCCTATAAGATTAACCTAAAGTACATGTACCACGTCGAGTCGGAGTGAGATCCGAATGAACGACGACCGAGATATTAATTTATTCTGCCACTGAAATATTCAACTAAAGAATACTAACAGATCAAGCTACGTGAGATTGCACATATTCTCCTATAATGACCTATCATTTTTGCACAACTGGAGAACGGTTTGACGAAATCATCCTTAAACATTGTCAGCAATCTAGAAATGCCCCAATTAGTTTGCAGATCGAAGCTATGCGGCATATATTTAAATAAGTATTGATTGATTGATTGATGTGTTTGTTATTTTTGGGAAAGAAAAAAGTTTTAGTGGTGGAAATCGAGCTATGAGATGGAGAAGTATTTTGACGTATTTTGGTGTATTTATAAAAATTATTTCACCATCTTTTTTGCATTCTCCCTATCAAAAACTAAATAATTTGTAACTATTCTTTGGTAAGCACAGTTCTGTTCGCATGAAGGCTGTCAATCATCAGTCTTTTATTCTTTCGCTGTGCAAAATCAGTTCCAGTCAACTGAGCCAACGCATGACTTTTCCATTGATGCGTCTGGAATTAGGATTGGTACATAAATTAAAAACAGAATGCTGTTATGCTTATTACCGGTTAGTTGTGTTGGGGGACTCTTCCCAGTTTGTTTATCAGTTGTTTTGTTCTCTTATTATATATTTGTTTCTTTTTTCTTCTCTAACCTCCTCTTAATGACTATTTTTTAAAGGATAATTAACAACTATTCACCGAAGTAGAGGTGGCTAGTGGTGGTATTTACCGAGCCAGTTGTTCTTTCCTCTTAAAAAGTGCACAGCTATCGCCAGGAGGCGGTTCCCAGTCCGCTCGTCCCATTTCCCGCTGTGCTGTATTGAAATCCAATATTCTGAGTCGGCAAGGGATCTATAGTTCTTCGGTCGAGAATTACAACTGAATTTGCGATTCAATTTTTCTTGAACTTTGTTTCTATTTACAGAAAATCTATGAGTTTGACATACAGGCCGAGGAGATATCTCTAGGTATAGTATTATTTTTTGTTGTGAAATACATTTCGGTGGATGGCTGATATGTTCACTTCTGCAGTCAAGTGCTCAGTGCACAGCTATCGCCGGGAGGCGGTTACGTTTCCAGTCCGCTCATCCCATCTCCCGCTGTGCTATATTAAAACCCAGTCTTCTGAGTCGGCAAAGGATCCAAAGTTTCTACGTCGAGAATTACGACTGAGACAAACTTGATTTCAAATTCATTTTGTATGTCCAAAATTCTTGACGTCAATGCAAACTGTTTGAATAGTTTTGCTTTACCTTCTAGGAAGACAATCAGTTGTAGAATTGGGGGAACTTGTCTTCAGGTACGCCTGTCATCTTTGTGTGCGTTATTTTGTTCTACACAGTTATTCTTTCCGCTTAGGCAGTGCAAAGCTTTCGCAGGGAGGCGGTTCCCAGTCCGCTCGTCCAATCTCCCGCTGTGCTATGAACTTCAGTTTTCTGAGTCGGTAAATAATACAGTTCTTGGGTCAAGAATTACAGCTGAAACAAACTTGATTTCAGTCGCTTTTTGTAACCGCCACATTCTGCAGTAAACACCCCTTTCAGTCTCTCTTGTAAACTTATCGAATATTGCTTTACTTTTTAGGGAAACAATCAATTAACTGAGACGCAGTGAACATTTTCTCAGGTACGCCTTTCATTTTGTCGTGCATTATGTTGCTGCACACGGTTTTCCCGGCTTTTTTCTTATCGTTTATAGTAAGCCGTTCTTGACGAAATGTTTAGCCGCCATCTTGGATTCATGAAAGCAGAAGAAGATCGAGAAGAGTGGAAAATATGGCAAAGGGATGGGTGTCAGGCTTATAGCCAAAGGAGGAAGGAGGGGCAGAGGAAAGAAAAAATGTTATCTCCCACCCCTTCTCCGCCCCATTTGACTCGTCTGAAATTACCACAGAATTCCGAAAATGACGGCTATATCCAAAAGCATTGTTAATTTTAAGACCTTGCTTCCAATTGCCGAAACTGAAACCCTTCCGAAAGTAACGGCCACGCGAAAGTAACGGACTCGATTCCCTCCAAAGTATCAAGCCTCACGCCCGCATAATTGCACACTCAAATAAACCGCTTCTTCAAAATGCGTCTAACATAGTCCCGATGCTTAATACAAAGACAACATCATATCCCCCTCGAATCTAAAATTGCCTTAATTAGTTTGGACATCGATGCTATGTGAAGGTATCTATTTTTACCACTAAAATTTTAAAGTATATTATTATTGATGTGTTTTTAACTTTTTGTCGCCGTTGGATGGTGAAATAAATGGCGCTATATAAATTAGGGGTAGAAATTGAACAAAGGTTTAAAATTTGAATCAATTTTGAGCTATTAGATGGACACCAAAATAGACTGCTATCAACCCGGAAACCTCTCGTTTGCGTTTGTCAAGTATTTTCTTAGTGAAAAATTCAAGGGTATTCATTCTTAAATAGTCAACCTTACGTGTTTAGATTCCATTTCCCTTATTGTTCAGCTACCACATAGTTCTATCCCATATATTTAACCAACTTAAAAATTGAATTCGGTGGATTTTAATAGATGACAAAGAACTAAAGCATTGTTGCAGTATCAAACTGAATCATTCTTTGTTATAGGCACAGTTCTGTTCGCATGAAGGCTGTCAATCATCAGTCTTTTATTCTTTCGCTGTGCAAAAGTAATTTCCAGTCAACTGAGCCGACGCATGACTTTTCCATTGATGCGTCTGGAATTAGGACTGGTACATAAATTAAAAACAGAATGATGTTATGCTTATTACCAGAGATACGATGATATAGATATCCTCACTTCAGTGGAGAGTGAGGATATCTATGTTGATGTCGAATTTCTTTGCACCAGTCTTCGTAATTTTAAAACACTTATTGACTTTAATCTGCATTTTATTGCCCCTTCTCCTTAATTTATATATATATTTATTTTTTTATATTTATTTTTATTAATTTATTTGTTGTTGTAACTAATCATAAATTATTCATTCCTTATTTTCGTATCTAATGTTATCAGTCATTTACTTTATAGTGAGCTTCTGTAATTGTTTAGTGTGCAGCAACCCGCCACGATTAACTTAAGTTATTTGCGGGTTGCTAATATATTATGTTTTATTATTTGAAAATAAATCGTTGTTGTTGTTGTTGTTGACGATGTTGGTTTTGTTGTTATGGTTGACTGAGACTTCCCAGTTTTTTGTATTTGTTTCTGTCTTCGTCTTTAAACTCCTTTAATTCCTGGTGTCCATATGATCGCTACGATCGTGGAAAAAAGGGTTCTGGCGATCGTAATGATCATAAGGAAGCCACTATCGTAGCGATCGTAGCGATTGCAGCCGGATAACGATCACTGAGACAGATTTCAGTTCTATTTCGGCGATCGTAGCGATCATATGGAAAAACACTCTCCAGCGATCGTTGCCATCGTAGGGATCGTAGCGACCGCATAAATATCAGAATACACTGCGAATTGCAGACTCCTTGCAAGATGGAAGAACTTCAGCCATATGGCTGTTTATGTAACAAACTCTCCAAGGATTATAAAGGCAATTACAAAAAAAAATTAACAGTTTCAATATGGCCGATGAAAAATTTCTCTGACCAAAAATCTATGCTTGCGCTGTTTTATTTTCATTGTCTTCTCCGATGAAGCATGCAAAGCAAGGACAAGAAAATAACACGCTTCGAGCATGAGTCTGCGATTCACTGCTACCATGTTGGATTTGATTTATGGCGCAAACTCCACTGCGGTCAAACGAGAGAAATTTGCAAAAGTTAAGCAAAGTACTTCAAAGTTAAGGTTGCCATTTTCAATGTTTAAAGTTAAATATATTACCAATACACTGTCAATTGAAAGTTTACTAAAAAAGTTCTAAGCGTTTGTTGCTCAGGCACAAAGCGTTTTGGTCAGTTTTCAACGAAAAGAAGTTCATTTTTTGGAGAAAAATGAAAAGACAGTTACATAAACTAATTATTTTATACATCTTTGCCCATGTTTCCACTTAATATTAAATGAAATCCACTAAATAAAACGAAAAACGCCTCGGACGTTTGACCGCGATGAAGGCGCGAACACGTTGTTAGACCCAGGCCCTCTCGGCATTTTTCTTTTTCAGCGATCGCAGTAATCATATGGAAACCGGTCAACGCAGCTATCGTTCAACATTTTTTTGCAGCAATCGTAGTTATCGTAGTGATCACAGCGATCCGTAGCGATCATTGGAAACCAGGCTTAAATAACTATTTAAGGGAGAAAATGGAAAACCTCTGCAGCTACGCAGCGTTTTTGCAAATTGACCTGGGCTTGATATAAATAAACCACAAGTTTACCACCCTACTATCCTATCTTTGAATTGGCTGAAGTATATTGTTTTATATTATAAAATTATAAATGGGTGAACCAATGTTATCAAACAAGCTTTCAGTTCCGTCTATACAAAACCATAGTCATTTTACTACGACTACCCGGCAAAATTCATTTCGTTTTTTCGTTCATATTTAAATTTCGTCCGATGGATTCTAGTGTCCAATGACGCCAACGAGAAATTGGTCTATGGATTTCTAAAACTAAATAAAATTAAATAGAACCAGATTATTTTCCTTTGTTTGTTTTGGTGATTAAGGCTGACTCGCTTATGATCATTTGGTTTGCAAAAAGTCAGCAAAGCATTCAAATCAAGACGAATGACATTTTTTTTGGAATCCTCTTTCGTGTCCGTCAATACTTCAATACTCCTGTTATGCTTAGTCGCTTCGTAACTTTCTGCATGGTTGTTGATGAGTCGGCTATGCGTTTCAATGCAATCGGGTTGTTAATCATAATGACGTTAGGCGTAAGTTTGAGCCAAACACACCGACCAGGGATTGACAGCAAATTGTAGACTGAGATTTTTAAATGCATGTTATTCTGTCCAATAATCTTCTATATTTCATTTGACTTACAGAAAATGAGAATCCCATACCACTACAACCCTTGCTCCAAGGTTATTTTCCTGCCGGAATGACAGAGGTATGTTGCAGTCTGAAACGGTGGAACTAAACATGTTATTACCGTGTTATAACGACTTAAAGATTTCTCAGCAGCCTGCGCTGTTTAGAAGTGGAGGGAATATTCGAATTGAGTGTCACAAAACATTCCACATTTAGACTCTACTTTAATAACGTCAATGATGTTCTTAAATTCTCTGCATCTGTCTGCTTTACACTGTATTTTTGTTAAACGATGAAACTAGATGTTGATCACATTTGAAACTGATACTTACATTGTAGGTTTGCACAGCTATCGCCGGGAGGCGGTTCCCAGTCCGCTCATCCCATCTCCCGCTGTGCTACATTACAACCCAGTCTTCTGAGTCGAAACAGGATCCGCTCTTCCTGGATCGAGAATTACAACTGGAACATTAACTACTTGATTCAATTACCATTTTTGGCTGTTTCAATCTATCTTGTATTAAAGCTATCGCATTTTCCTTTACTTTACAGGAAACCTACATATTTGATTGAGACGTCAAGAAGGTATCCCCAGGTAAACTATTCTTCATTGGCCGTTTTTATACTAGAGACGCATTATCCGTCCAGACGAATAATGCGTCTGTCATGTTATGCGTCTAGTGTAAAGACGGGACGAACAACTAGAGACGCATTATCCGTCTGGCAAACTTGGGCAAACATTTGTAGTTCGTCTGGTTATGCGTCTCCAGTATAAAGACGGGCACAAGACGCATTATTCGTCTGGACGAACTATCTTTCGAAATGCGTTTTGAACGACGCACTACGAGAGATAGTTCGTCCAGACGGATGCGTCTTGTGCCCGTCTTTATACTAGAGACGCATAACCAGACTAACTACAAATGTTTGCCCAAATTCGTCCAGACGGATAATGCGTCTCTAGTATAAAAACGGCCATTGTCGAAAATTCTGTTTTTGGCCGATGACTCGTGTTTTCTCTTTGTAATGTGCGCCGCTCGTCCCATCTCCCGCTCTGCTACATTAGAATCCAGTCTTCTGTGTCGGCAAAGGATCCATGGTTCCATGGTCGAGAATTACAACTGGAACAGAATTGTGTGAACCAAAACATAATATAAAATAATTTGTGATTCAAACAGATCAATAGCCAGTTCAAGTTTTCGATTCTTGGAATTTTGTTTCATCAGTATGAAAAGTCTACGAGTTTGACGTAGATGCCGAGAAAATATCCCTAGGTATAGTGTTATTTAAAAATCCCTAGGCATAGTGTTATTTAAATATCCCTAGGTATAGTGTTATTTAAATATCCCTAGGTATAGTGTTATTTAAATATCCCTAGGTATAGTGTTATTTATTAAATATCCCTAGGTATAGTGTTATTTAAATATGTTATGGCGGTGGTTCATATTTACATTTCTGTCAAGCGCACAGCTATCGCCGGGAGGCGGTTTCCAGTCCGCTCATCCCATCTCCCGCTGTGCTATATTAACATCCAGTCTTCTGAGTCGGCAAAGGATCCAAAGTTTCTATGTCGAGAATTACAACTGGAACAAATTTGATGTCAATTCATTTTGTAATTGTAGCTCTAAAATTATTGAAGTCAATTCATTTCAACCTATTTTTCTTTACCTTCTGGGAAGACAATCAGGTTATTGTAGAAATTGAGGACTTTTCTTTAGGTACGCCTGTCATTTGTTTCTGTTATTTTGTACTGCGCAGTTGTTCTTTTATCTTAAGAAATACACAGCTCCCATCTCCCGCTGTGCTATATTAGAATCCAGTCTTCCGAGTCGGCAAAGAATCTCTAGTTCTTCGGTCTAGAATTGCAACTGAATCTGAGATTAAATTTTGCTTGAATTTTTTGTTTTAAGTTTACAGAAACTCTATGAGTTTGACGTACAGGCCGAGGAGATATCTCTAGGTATATTGTTATTTATTGTTCTTAAAATATGTTATGGTGGATGACTCCGTCATATTTACATTTCTGTCAAGCGCACAGCTATCGCCGGGAGGCGGTTCCCAGTCCGCTTGTCCCATCTCCCGCTGTGCTATATTAATATCCAGTCTTCTGAGTCGGCAAAGGATCCAAAGTTTCTATGTCGAGAATTACAACTGGAACAAATTTGATGTCAATTCATTTTGTAATTGTAGCTCCAAAATTATTGAAGTCAATTCATTTCAACGTATTTTTCTTTGCCTTCTAGGAAGACAATCAGGGTATTGTAGAAATTATTTTGTCCTGCGCAGTTGTTCTTTTATCTTAAGAAATACACAGCTCGTCCCATCTCCCGCTGTGCTATATTAGAATCCAGCCTTCTGAGTCGGCAAAGGATTTCTAGTTCTTCGGTCTAGAATTGCAACTGAATCTCAGATTAAATTTTTCTTGAAATTTTTGTTTTAATTTTACAGAAACTCTATGAGTTTGATGTACAGGCCGAGGAGATATCTCTAGGTATAGTGTTATTTATTGTTCTTAAAATATGTTATGGTGGATGACTCCGTCATATTTACATTTCTGTCAACGAGTGCACAGCTATCGCCGGGAGGCGGTTCCCAGTCCGCTCATCCCATCTCCCGCTGTGCTATATTAAAATCCAGTCTTCTGAGTCGGCAAAGGATCCAAAGTTTCTATGTCGAGAATTACAACTGGAACAAATTTGATGTCAATTCATTTTGTAATTGTAGCTCCAAAATTATTGAAGTCAATTCATTTCAACCTATTTTTCTTTGCCTTCTAGAAAGACAATCAGGTTATTGTAGAAATTGAGGACTTTACTTCAGGTACGCCTGTCATTTGTTTGTGTTATTTTGTCCTACGCAGTTGTTCTTTTATCTTAAAGGGAACCTCCATTATTATAACAAATTGACGTTAAATTGTTGGAAATGAAGTCTAAATTGAATTAAAAAAACAGGTGCAAATATAATTTTTGTGTACAAAAAAATGGATATGAAAATCGCCTATTTTCGCTTTTAAATTTCCCGCGCGCCGCCATTTTGAATATTTGTGACGTGTTACGGTTGTCTAATTGTTGTAAACAAAAGAACTTCGATTCTTAACAATAGCGGCAACCGTAACACGTCATAATAATTCAAAATGGCCGCGCGCGGGAAATTTAAAAGCGAAAATAGGCGATATTTATATCCATTTTATTTGTACACTAAAATTATATTTGCACCTGTTCTTTTAAAAAATTAAAATTTCGACTTTATTTTCAACAATTTAACGTCAATTTGTTCTGACAATGGAGGTTCCCTTTAACAAAGGATGTCCGATGTTCGAAGAGATAAAATCAGCAAGCTTTTATCCCGAAAGAAAAACTATAACCAAAAAGACAGGTCGCTACACGTGTCAAGAAATGGTCCATTGTACCGGGTCAAACCGTTTTAACAACACTGGCTGCGGTCACATCTGAGCTACTAACTTTATATGGGTTTAGATAGGGATAACTATAGTTAGCTATTTCGGTAATGTGACCGCTTCTCTGTTCGCTCTAACTATAGTTAGAAAATTGACGCCTCGGTGATCCAATACAATACAGACTAACTATAGTTATACCCAAGCAGGGTTCATGGGTTAGTCTTAAGTTTATAAACAAACAACCTATCAGAATGTGACAATTCTTTTCGCACGTGCGAGATAAGCATATATAAATATGCAAAATGAAAACCAAGCGTGAAGCGAGGGGAAAACCAAAAACAACAAACAAAACATTTACATACAACAAGGTAACAACACGTGAACCCGGCGTCGAGCATCCGTTAAAATTCTCAGCTTATTTCTCATTTTTCTCCGACGGTTTGCCGCACGAAAAAAATAAATAAGAAGAAAAACTAGACACACTTTACGTCGGTCAACCATGTTGACAGTTCACGGATCAACAATAAGGGCCGTCACGAACTTCTTTTAATTCTGACGTCATCCATAGGCTAATTAGAACTCACTGTAGTGAGCTGCGTGGTGTGACCGTAAAGTCGACCGAAAGCACTAACTACAGTTAGGTATGACGTCACGTAACTTGAGACTAACTTAAAGGCCCACCATCACCCATTCGGCTTTGCGGTCGTTTGTTTGTTTTCGAATGACTAGCTCGCTCGTGATTGGCCTTTTCGGGAATTTTCGACTGCGTTAAATACGCAATGCATCTTGGGTGACAGTGGGCTTCTAAGTTAAACTTTAGTTACGTCGTAGATGTGACCGCAGCCACTTTTTCTTTTACACGTAGTAGTGCATTTTATCACAAAGGTGTGACTTTTTATAACTCACACCTCTTAAATTCTCTTAAAACGTGCTGACTTAAAACTTGAGCGCGCATATTTGTGTTCAAATCATCATCTTAGTAAAGGTCAAAAGGGGTTTAAAGCTCATTAAACTATTTCAGGGAGTTTGATTTCAGTTATGTAGCGCTTGTTCTTGAAGCGTTAAATGAAAATGCTTTTGTCGGTGTAGGAGGCACTTTTTCGCAAAGGTGTGACTTTTTATAACTCGAGCCTCGAGCAGATTTGAAACCTCTTTGCGAATCTCTACTTGTCTCTGTAAAAATAATTAAGATTAATGGACAAATAAAGTACTAAAAAAAGAATATTATCACTCTGAAGTTTATGAACACAGGCAACACACTTTTGCTTCCATAAGTGAACCACAGATCACAAATCGATGGCGGACGATTCAAACAACAGAATCCTGCTTAATTGACAATTATTGCGTATGGTAACTTTTATTCCTTTCAATGATCTGCTTTAAATAAACAGCTACCTTGCCAAGTGTTTATCATTTCGAACTGAAAAGCTGTCAGAGCAAGATCTACCTAAAAAATGTCTTAATTTTATAAAGGTTTAAAAGTTTTAGCCGTAAGGTCAATTGACGGACAGAAAGAATATAAAGTAAGATGCAAAGGATACGGCGGCAAGGATGATAGTTGGGTAAAAGAAGACTGTAACAGCGTGATAAAAAACTACACCAGATCGTCACTTATTTTCCACCTTGCTCAGTTTTCTTTGTTCTTTTCGGAGGAATATATGACATAAAACCCCGTTCATTACAGTGTCTGAAAAGCTGGGTGCGGCTTTGATTGTAACAGTTAAAACAAAGAATTATATATTCCCCCCGTCATATTCCCTCCGTCATATTCCCCTCGCCTTAGTTCCTTAATAATAGAATAACACAAACGGGAAGACAAAATAGGGCTTAACAAGGAAAACACACTAGCATCAGTAAATATTTTTTGTTTACATAAAAAGACAACTTCATCAATCTTATTCCTACATAATTAACTTGCCAGGTCACGACCAAAAAGCGAAATGTTGATAACATTATTCGATGGTATCGTACCTCGATTTAGGTTTCGGGTCTTCAATAGTGTATGACGCCTCGGTTTACGCTTGAACCTGAATATTTTTCCGCCGGTTTCCCTTGGAAAACACACCGACATCCACTCCATTGATCTTCGAAAGATGAAGGCGGGCAGTTGGGCCACGGCGAGACCACGAGTTCTGTTCATACATTTTCTTCTCTCTCTCCCTCCTTCTACCCATAACGAAGCAACGTGCTCAATGCAAATTTGGCAAAAGCAAAACATGTTTACCGTCTTACTTCGTCATATACCATGATCCCAATGCGGCCTTGAGGAATCATATATATATATATATTTTTTTTTGTATTTGAATTGAATGGAATGTTACTCTCGGAAAATTTAATAGTTTCTTTGTTTTAGAAAACCCCACAAGGTTTAAAATAAGCATATCCCTCGGGGATATGTGATATATCCCCTCGTGGCGTTCCCTCGGGCTACGCCCTCGTGTACTTCACGAGGGGAATATATCACATATCCCCTCGCTCCAGGTCAATAACCCTAACTTACAGTTCAGTAATAGTAAACAAATTAATTTCGCTTGCTCATGTAGAGTTCGTTAAACAGTCATGCAAATACTAACAAGTACTCTTTTTCTCTTTCACTTTTCGCTGTTTCCCGACCATCCCAAATTTTGCCGACTTGTGCATGGGGCAGAATTCCGTACATCATGGCGGCCGAGCATGCGCATCGCGTCACTTCTCGAACTTAGATTTCAAAACGGAATGCATAAAATAACAAAGAAAACAGTAAAAATTACCCTTAGCTCGTCGAGAATTGTCCTCTTGATCCTCAGGAGTAACTCCTTTCTATGGTCTATAAATCGAATTTACAAAATACATTACACCTAATTGCAAAACGTTGTCATAGAAAAAATGAAAAAAGGCCAATTGGAATTAATTAGACATAATATATATAGATAGGCTTAGCCTAACAGCGGAGCTCTCTGAACAGAAACGATAATGATAAGCTTAACTTAGGTGAAAGGTCGGAAGCACAAGAATTAAGATTAGAATTAAGATTGACGACCAGACTATTTTTCAATTTTAGCAATTCTCAAAAACAGTAAGCGTATAACGCGACCGTCTGCACAGTACATTTAGACTGGACAAATTACACAATGTGTAATTTGTGCCCCCCCCCCCCCCCCCCTTCGTAACTTCAAGAACATTAAGGCTATGACAATGAAACCTAGAGGGTACATAGTACATCCATCCATCTCCTTTGCGGTCCGCACAATCTATATGACGTAGGATGTATATGACGTAGTTATTAGGTAATTAGTTATGCGGCCGCCATCTTGGATCCGCCATCTTGGATTTCTGACTTTTTTAAAACCTTTTAAAAACCGTCAAAATAAACGCTAAAAGAGGTAAAAATATAAAAGTTATACCAACAAACATTGTTTTTCTTCATTCAAAGGTATAAATATGCAAAATTCAAAAAACATGGCTGTCAAAATCTTGTTGCCATGGAAACATCAAGTCACGTGATCAAAAAATTGTCACACGAAATTGTTGCCAGATAAATTTTAGGAAAAGTCACGAAGTTTGATGGCGTTTGAATACATATTAGAGAAGTTATGAATGTTCAAAGTTAGGGCGGGCACTTTGTGCCCCCCCCCCCCCCCCCAGGCCGAATGGGGTTAATGAAAAAGCGCGCTCGCATGTCATTCTCATCGTGAGCAGAAGTCCATAGGTAAAAGAAAATAGTCTTAACATTAACTAAAAACCTAGTATTGAGTAGTGCCGATAGGGTGGGAGTGAAAACATCCCACACCCTTCCACCAGTTCAAATTTTAATCTAGCTTGGAAAGGCGTGGTAGCCAGTTATCCGGTTTCAAATTTGCATTACCATTGCTAGACCAGACACCCAAGATTCACATTCTTGACACCCACGTCAGGCCATAAGGATTGTCCGGATGTGAGCACCAAGCTCCTAACCTCATGGCATTTAATTTAGTCCCTGTACCTGTCTCGTATTTGTGAAGTGAGGTAAAAAATTTGTCTAAAGAAAAAAAAAATTAATGTACTTCACAAAACATGTGGAGTCATCCGCATATTGGCGAATTTTAAAACGCTTTCCTCAGGCTTCTGGAAGGAGAAAACCTTCAATAGTATCATCCTTTCTTACACTGGTAGCCAAAACATCTCCGCATAAAATGTACAAAAGTGGAGACTGGGGATCTCCCTGCCTCACCCCCGACTTGAGTGGAATTACGATTAGCTATAATTTTCATATTTGCTTGACAGTGAGTGTTCCGCAAGAGAAATAAATAAGTTTCTCAAAAATCATCCTACCTGGGACGTAACAAGTTTGATCTTCTTGAATAATCGAGGGTAACACTTTTGAAAGTCTGTTTGTAAGAGCTTTTGAACAAATTTTGTAATCAACATCTATTAGCGAAATGGCGGGGTCGCCAATTTTTTAAGTTTTTCCTATCATCTTTCTTGTAAAGTAACCTAGTCACGCCTCCTTGCATTGAATCACTGAAAGAATTATTTTCCAAACTAAATAAGGCCAAAAAGATCCCAGAATTTAGCGTAAAATTCTTGAGGTAATCCGTCTGAACCGGAGGTTTTCCCTGAAGAAAGTCCACGCATTGCGTTGGTAATTTTAGCCAAAGATAAAACTGATTCTTCGCAGGATAAAATTTCGCTCTAATCTTTTTTCAAATTTGTTCAAAAATTCGGTTTGGACTGTTAAATTAACAGGTTCTTGCGAGTACAAATTACGGTAAAAATCGAAATGAGCCGGAGTCTTGTTAAAAGACTTTAACACCGGCGGAGTTATAAATAGAATGTACAGTATTTTTCTGAGCCGTGTTGCTTCGAGCGTAAAAAGGAATTTGCTAGGTTTTTCACCTTCTTCAAGCCATTTGACTCTGCTACGAATTTGGTTTCCTCTCATTTGGGATAATTAACGGCTCGAATTTCTCTTTCGAGCGTTTCTATGGTGGTTTTCGCTAAGTTATCTCCTTAAATAAGAGCCCCTTTTGCTTCGATCAAAGAAATTATAGTTGACCATAGTTGTGTGGCCTTATCGCGATTAAATATGCGTTGTTTACTTCGACCAAAATCTATAGCAACTAATGTTATAGATTCTTTAAGAAAATCCCACCAAGCTTGAATGGAATTAAATGCTTTCCGGTACAATACATGTTTCTTAATAATTTCTGAGATCATATCGTAAATATTAAATTCTAAATTTAGCCTCCAAAGTCCTGGTCCACGGGAAAATGCATTATGCAAATTGCGGATAAATCAACAGAATCATGATCGGAAAAAGCACAAGGCAAAATTTCACATTTTAGAAAGGAATCATACAAGTCCTGAGCAATAAAAAAATTGTCCAAACGTCCAAGTAGCGATAGTTTTATCCGCGTTAAACCATGTGCATTGTATTTTTCAGTCGGCTGTGTTTTTGTTTTGCGCCAGATATCAATAAACGATGAACACTTTTGCAGATCTTTCAAATCCGTGGAAATTGTAAGATTTCCTCCAAACTTATAAGAAACATTTTCAATGCAGTTAAAATCACCAGTAATTTTAAAAGAGTTTTGAAAAAAATATTAATGAATTGTATCATAAAAGCATTTACGTTCACCTGGATTCGTGAGTGCATAAGTATTAACCAAATTAATTTTGGTGTCGTCGAGTTCAGTTAAAACACTGACAATTCTACCAGAAGAATCGTTTTTTCCATTGTAAACATTTGAAATCAGTATTTTCAGCTACAAGAATGGCAACGCCGCCTTGTTTACCAAGAGCGGGCGACCAGAAACTTTTACCGCGCCATTTAGCTGTCAGAGAATTTATCGCATTTTGACTTGTCGCTAAAGTTTCTTGTAAACAAATAAAATCAGAACGGGAATTATTCGCAAAATCAAAAACAGAGCGTTGTTTGGCTTCATTGCCAAAACCACGGATATTCAAAGATGTAAATTTAGCTCTGAATGTAAAAACTTGGAGAAAATTCTTCTGGTAAAATTACATAGGCTTAACTAAGCAATTTTTGCAAATCACATTTAGACAGTTACTTGCTTTTCCGTTTATGCTTGTTTGTCCGATATCCAGTGTTTTTCCTTTTCGGCAAAGGTTGTTCGCCATCATATTCAGAACGTTCGCGAGTTTTAGGGTCCGTTTTCTTTGCTTCAGGAATTGGCGTATCTTGTTTGTCTTTCTCCGTGATTTTTCCATTGACGAGTACAGGGGCGAGTACAGGTTGTGTTGGTTTTGGCGCGGAGGCAAGCTTTTGCGAACTGCCCTGTTTGTAGCCGCGGGGAAGCGCGCGAAAAACAAAGCCTCGTTCCCAGTTCCTCTCTCTTCATACACGTCATCATCAATGATGACGTAACGGGTGGACAGACGTGCACACGGACCGACGCGCCCGCGAAACATTCCGCTAGCCATGACCATGAAAAATGACGGGACGGTTCTATGAATATGGGGCTGCGCAGCCGAGCCTTCGGCTCGGCGAGTGCTCCGCTACAAATAACAATAGCCGCTGCAAGCCGCTGCACGCTTGCCGCGTGTCGCTGTGAATGATGAGCTTGAACTTGAACTTGAATTAATTCCTATTTGGCTTTTTTCATTTTTCATTTTTCTATGACAACGTTACTGTAATTAGGTATATATGCAAATACATAATGTAGAAATACAAAATACATACACAAAATTTGCCTTTGAACAGTATAGCTTCCAAATTCCAGCAAATTCACAGCGAGTAGCGGGTTCCCAACACGATTGAAAATTTCTTCTTTTTGGATGACATCCGCCATACTTCTTCTATAAATTGGTGCCGAGGTGCTGCGGCAGAACAGCGCAAAACAGATCCCAAATTGTTTGTGTTCCAGGTCTATAAATCGGATTCGATTCTCCTGATAGCGACGGGCGCCGATTGAAGCCGAAAAATGCAGTCCACAAACCATTACCCGCGGTTCCCTGCACGTTGAAAATACGAGCAAAAGTTCCTCTGCTAACTGGTGTAATTTAAAGAGGCTATTCACCGATGCGCCGAAGAAATGGACGGTTTTGACCGGTTATATACAACTGTATTCAAAACAACGGCCGCCATAATCCGAAGGGCCAAGTGAAAAGCTTACATGGAATACATAATTCTCTATTGGTAAACCGCTGTTCTACAAAGAGGGTGGTAAAGAGTTTTTTCGTGATCCGTGAAAGGCCTTTTTTTTTCCCCGTGAATTGTGAAATGGCTATTTTTTTCCTCGTGAAATGTGATTTGGCTACATGCCCGTGAACCGTGAATCGACTTTTTTTCATGAGCACTGCAAAATGACTGTTGTTTTTTCTCGTGAAATGCTACTGCAAACCGTGATTCTTTCTTCCTCCCAAAAAATTATCCAGTAAGCGTTTAACTAGGCCGGTGGTAAATTGCGTGACGAATGCATGACCGTGACTGATCGTCATTCTGGACCCCAGGTCACTCTATTTTACACACTCATCAGCAAAACAAAGAACTCAGCTTTCTTTTTACATCAGGAAGAACGAGGAGTGGACTGTCGGTGAAGACAACAAACAAAGCTGTACTTTGGATGTAATTTAATTAGCAAAAAGTAAGGAATGTTTTTTTTTTCGTGAAATGGCCATTTTATTCTCCGTGAAACGTGAAATGACAATTTTATTTTTCGTGAAACGTGATCCAGACCCCTCCTTTACCACCCTCAACAAAGATAGTAGCCTCCAATTTTCTTATTTCTCTTCGTTTGGTGTGACTGTCGCGTAACAACAAGCGTGACAAGTGCAATGTACTCACTTAGGCATTGCGCAACCCTTTACTCGCGGAAGGAAAGCTTTTGAAGTTATAAAATATACTTTAGAGCTAAACTTTTCTCTTTAAATATCAATTCTACCTTTTTCTTGCCAATATTTGTAAGGGAAACGAAAATGACTTGACTTGCCGACTCAATCGTAGACATCCCCGATTATCTGGGATGGTCGGGGACAAATCGGGAAAATCGGGAGCGTTTCTATTTTCCCGACGTGTCCCAGATTTCTGCGACGATCGGCGATTTTCCTGACATATCGGCAAAACCTGGGACGATCGCGAGCAGCAAAATCCCCGATGTCTTTTGTGGTTTCGCCTATTTTCATCTAACACCGCATGGTTATCAATTAAATTACAGTTTAGGTTTTTTTTAATTTTTTATTTGTTTATAATTCTGTTTCACTTGTTTTTCTGTTTTGTTTTGTTTTACTTATAGATAGAACAAACGTATTGGGTAAAGACGGTAAAGTGGTAGCTGAATCCTAAGCGCGCCCAGCACAGTCGCCTTGTGGTGTCATGGAAAATGGGACACAATCGCAACATAAGCCGTGAGCTGCATCGTTTGCGCTTCCTCCACAGCAGGTGGACCTCGTCTATCCTGCCCTGAGAACTGCATTCAAAGATGCGGCCTTATTCAAAGATGAGAGCAAAAAGAATGTTACAGAACTTAGTAAATACATTTGGACCCTGAAGGATAGCAACACAGAGTTTCATACACTGTTGACGAGAGAGGACCATCCGGCCCTCTCGAAACAGAACTGTAGTGCCTATGTCACCATACTTTTCCTTTTCAAACAAATATACCTAGCTAATTGCAATAATTTAATTTAAATTAAGCGTGCAGCGGCTATTGTTATTTGTATGTCTAATTAATTCCTATTGGCCTTTTTTTCATTTTTCGTTTTTACATTTTTTATTTTTCTATGACAACATTATTGCAATACGGTCGAGGAGATATTACTCCAATATTCCACTTGCCTATTCCAAGTCTCTCATATACAATATTGCTTTTGTCTCGATAAAATTCAATGCAAAGTGTATTACAACTCTATAAACACTGTTCCTTGATCTTTATTTTTTAATTTGGATTTTCCAAGTAAAACTATGTTTTACCGTTTCTACTGCCCAAGCTGACTGGCATCCATGAGCTTATTGCGTTATAAGAATATATTGATAAACAAATGACGCACGCGCAAAATGTGGTGCCCTCGTTTTGTACATCAAATTAAAGGCGCTGTTACACTAGGCAATATTTCGTGCAACTTGAATTGTCTCGCAACAACTAAAAACCGTGCGTTGCGATGCTGCGAGACAAGTTGCCTGGAGGGTGTTACACTAGGCAATGTTTCTTGCAATTTGTCTCGCCCGACGGTGAAAGGAGCAATTTCATTGGCTTAAGTCACAAAACGATGCGACACAAGTTGCAGGAAACATGTTACACTACGCAACGCTTGAAAAATTCGTTGCGGCGTGGCGAGAATCGTTGCGAAAAGTAGAACCGACTTCTACTTCTCGCAACGATTGCGGCAACAAAAAAATCGTGAGAAATGTTTGTTGCGGGGTATGTTACACAGGGCAATTTTTCATGCAACTTGTGCCGCAACAAAATTGCGAGACAAGTTGTACGAAACAATGCCTGGTGTAACAGCGCCTTAACCCTTGATCTTACAAAATCCCAACGGTGTTCGGTCGCTTGCGAGAGTCAGGTCCCTTACGGGAGCTTTTAATTAGAATGCTCTTAGAATGTAAACAGGGTTTGGTGAAGATGGTCACTGAGAGTCATCGTAAGAAGAACTTCAACTAGGGCGCGTTCAATTCACCGTATTCCGGAATAAGAATAAACACTGAATAGTCTCGGTGAATTCACGGTTTGTTCGTGCAAACTTGCAGTACAAATCTGACAAAACATACTTATAATATAACAATTGGAGATGTTTTCTTTTCCAGTGGCTCCCAAATCCCAACAAACGCGATTTTTGTGAACATTCGCCCTATTCTTATTCCGTAATACATTCAATCGAACGCTCACTAACTGTTTTTGTTTGGAATCAATATGTTTCTCAAAAGATTCGTATGTTTATTTGTGGTTGTTGTTTGCTTCCTAGTAATAAATGTTGTCGTAAATTTATAAATGGTATCACAGAAATGTGTTGTTAAATAACAAAAATGTAAGGCGCCAGTGATATGCCTGTTTTAGACAGAATATATATAATTACACCAAGGAAATTTAAAGCTGTTCGTCGAGTATAAACATTAGGTATTTGCATGTTTTCTAGCTCGAAATATTGCTATGTTAAAATTTTATCTGATAATCCAATCATGCCCATATACACGTTCTACTTGGATTTTGAGGAAAGCACTTTTATGTTGTCAACATGATTCTAACAAATCATTCAGTTGAATCTTGTCAAAACTCAAAAATTGCGGTAGATTTCTAACCGATAAAGTTTCATTGGTTTGGAAAAATTTCAAGACGTTTTGGAAACCTATATTAAATATTTCGTGAAAATATGACAGCCTCATAGCCAGTATTACAGGCCCCGGTTGTTCAAAAGGTGGATAGCGCTATCCACCGGATAAATCACCATCCAGTGGATAAGTATTGACAAAATCCTTTGTGTTATCCGCTGGATGGTGATTTATCCGGTGGATAGCACTACACACCTTTTGAACAACCGGGCCCTGGTGTAATTATTTTAGTATCACTTCGCTTCTCAATTCTTTCTCATTGCGTGTAAATTTAGATTTTCCCACTGTTTTTACAAAAGACACAAAACAATAGAGTTGTCAATTCAGCAGAAGGGTTAGTTAATACCCACACTGTTTACAACCTTAATTTCTCGCTTTGAAAACGCGAAACGGCAGACGGCAAACTTGAAAAAAGATAAAACATGATCACGTGGTATAGTCTGCCGTTAGCGTTTGCCGTAAACACGATATGTCACGAAGATTTGTCTGATTTTTTTTTTGGCCAAAACTCTGCTTAAATTACTAATAAGTACCTTCAATCATGACAAAAAATTATTTGAACCTTCGAAAAAAGAAGATAACAATCCAGTTCCACTTTGGCCACCCGCTGTGTAAAGCACACGTTAATAGATTCAGTGCGCTGAAATGGTAATCATTAACAAAACTAGACCTTTATTTACAGATTTCATTTGATACAAATATGCGTTATGATAAACTGAGTCGCATACGACACCGCCAAATTGTTCGTGGCTACGATGTGTTGAAGGGTTTTAAAAAATGCCGTACGCGACACACGTAAGCCAGTTGTAGGTTTGATTTATACGATACCATTTGTGTCGAAGGTTTATAGCAATAAATATAATTTTTAATTTAGCAAGCACAATTAGGAGAAAATCAGGCAGGGAGCTGTTATATTTTTCCTTCAGGATTTCCTTAGCATGTTATCCCTCTGACCTAGCTATTTGAAGGAAAATTCTGTTTACAATTAAATAATTTTCTTTCTATTGATAATACTTAGAAAACTGGAATTGATGGATTGAGACTGAAAGATGTGATACCTACCAATAACGAGAAATTAGCGGTTTAAGGCGATAGAAAGCTTAGATTCTGGTTTATAGCCGTACATGATGTTAGTAGCGTTTAATAAGGTGACGTTTTCCGTTCGCTTTTCTTCGGCACCAAGCAATGACTTGTCAGTGGCCAAAACTTTTGTACACTAGCGCATTCACAAAGTAGATGGACTAAGGTTTCTCGGGGGAAGTTACAGCTATCAAATATGGGAGAGCTTTTCAGTTTCATTTTTAAAAGTATAAGTGGTTGGACGGAACAGTGTTATTAATTACTTTAAATTGAAAGCACCTAAGCTTGTTTTCGATTGTAACCTTGAATGGCAATTCATAGATTGCTTGTGTATAAGATTCTTTTCAACTAAAGTTGTTTCACGAGATATTTGGAGGTTTCATTGACCTGTGTGTATGTGTTGGCATGCATTTTTTGGCGGTGACATTAGCCAAAGTAAGGCAATTACTAAGAACGTCGATAGAGTTTTGTTCAGGATTTAAAATCGATCTTTTCAAAGCATCAGTTGGTATTGCGACAAGGAGTCCATTATACATGTGGAAATTAACAGATAAGCCGTATTTAAGTTGAAATTCTGATCTGGGTAGAAACTTATTACTCTCGTTTGGGAGATGAAAGATTTTGGTGATTCCCTTTTTATACCATGACGAATAGAAGACCGATTTCCTTAAGTGAAGCGATTATTCCAGAGCATTTCATTATTTAATTCATTAGCAGTAGAAGGGTCGTTAGAATGTAATACTTGCCAAATATTCAGTACCTCTTTGTAAAATGTTGGCATAAACGTTTTTAAATTCAAATCTTGTATATTGAAATTGCAGTTAAGAAGGAACGGGCCTCCATACTTGGATCGTCGCCGAAGAAAACATAGAGCACCATTTGAATCTCCAGCATCATGCAGACGTTTGACCCAAGCTGCTTTAAGAGCTTGATCAATCAATCTGACGTTGACCATGTTAATGCGACATTTATTTACCTTTATGCCACCTTTATCCTTTATCTATGATGACCTATGATGGTATTTCGTTTAACTTTGTCAGTTTTAAAGTTCCAAATACATTTAAAACAATACTCATTAACTTCTTTGGAGAAGTTGGATGGCGTTGTGAGTACAGACGCATTGTAAACTAGAGTTTTAACAATACAAATCTTTCAAATGATTACTTGACCATTGATTCAGTATTTTCTTTAGCAGTAAGTTTGTCTGTAAAATTGATTTTGTTACTGACGGCTGAGTCGTAAGCGAAGGAAACACCTAACGCGATTACATAATTCTCTGGCCATGATATGTTAAAAAGAACAGGTCTTCTTCTGTGACATTTTAAACTGCCAAGCCACATTCCTTCTGTTTTCGTAGCGTTAAATAATTTTGAGACCTGAGCAAGCGTTGAAATCATTACAGTTGGTTTGCAGAATCGACATCGCTTATGAAGGTAGTACATCAGCATACTTTCAAGCTAAGCTTTAATTCAATATCGTTAATTGTTCTTGTCACGTCGTATGGCTTGAGCGGCGAGCACCTCAATTACCAAGACGAAAAGGAACCCTGATAAGGGGCAACCTTGCCTAACACCTGTGAAGTAGAAAAAATCTGATGCATAGCCACGTTATTCATGGCACAGCTTGAAATACTGGAATAAAGATCTGTATCTATTTTTGGAACATTGGACCGAATTTCATCGCTTCAAGAATTTTAAGTAAAACTTTCCATTATAGAGAATCGAAAGCTTTTTCAAAATCTATAAAGAGGAGCATGTCAGGTATATTTTTCTTCTCGTATGAATCGATCTTCATCATCACCAGTTTGATCTTTTCTAGCCGTTTCGCAATGCATTTCGTGGCAATTTTGTAGTCGGTGTTCAGCCGAGATTGGTCGCCAGTTTTTAAGGAGGAGAGTGTCTATTCTTTTTCAGTAACAGTGAAATCACGCCTCGTCTTTGTGAGATTGACATTTCACCACTCTGATAGGCATCATTGGGATTTTTAAAAAATGTTATGTTCAATTTGTATACTCGGAGATACTAGCTCTTTCGAGCTACTCTTAATCCGAGTTTAAATAAAGTTGTTGTTGTTGCTGCTATTAACGGAGTTACAAGACATTTCCAAAAGCATACATAGAATCAGTGCGCAGTCAGTCCATCAGAGTCGGGAGTTTTATTTTTCGCAAAGGTCTTGAGAGCGAATAAGAATTCCTCTGTAATAATAAGGCCTTCACAAATATTTTGTTGCTCTTCATTAAGTTTTGGTACATTGGCATGGTTTAAAAACGGAGGACAAGGATCGTTGTGTTCAAATGCCTTATCTGGGATTTGGGAGGAGTATTAAAGCGTTTTATAAAACTCTTCCATCTCTAGCAAAATTCTATTTTAATCTGTCAACGTTGTTCTAAATTCACGAAATACTTGCTGCACCTTTCGCAAGTTTTACGTATTCCAATTTTGCCTTTGAACTTGCATCACGAGGATTCAGTGATCAAGAAGCACTTTTAAATGATTTTGTTCGCAAAGCAGATCTATAATTCCCTTGACTTTTTACATTTCGCGATTCGCATAGAGAAACGAATACAAAAGATTTTAATCTCCATTTTAATCATTTTCCAGAAGAGTTTCTTGTCTTTTGTGTCCCTATGCTTTTACAAATTTGTAACTGTATATAAAGTTGATATAAATTCTAGAAATAATAGCTGATTACAAATAACGTGATGTGGCTACTCATCTGCAAAAATATTACTTAATACTTAAGGGCTACAACGAAATTAACGGAATACAAATAACGCGATACGGATACAAATCTGTGAAAATATTCATAATACTGAAGGTATACAACGAAATATATGATACTTATATTAAAAAAAACAACAAATGGTAGTGATGATTACAAGGATGAAAAATTAAAGTAAGAGTGTTAAATTAACATATTTTAGTAGTTTGTTTAGCGCGGGTCTTTCCCATTCAATATGTAGGACTTCTTTGATCCTTAGTGGAAAATAGTGGGAGCTGAACCCATGAATTTGCTGATCCCGTCACAGGGAACCCGAGTGCTTTATAGACATAAAATACTAATGTATTATGTAATAAAAGACAAAACGATTTGCCTGTGTGTCCGTGTCTTTCTTTAGTCGTTTTTCTTCTTTTTTTCTTTGAGGGGCGGGGGGGGGGGGGGGGGGGGGGAGGGAGGGGGTTGACGTCTCTCCTTTCAAGTACATCTAGTTGACTGATTTTAAAATACTTAAACAAACGCTCCAGGGGCATGTCTTAAGTTAAGACATATCCTAAGTACTGTTTCTTCACAATAGCCTATTGTTGAAATTGACAATAGACTATTGTTAAGAAACAATACTTAGGATATGTCTTAACTTAGGAGGGCTTCGTGAATCCGGCCCCAGGACGATAAATGTTTTTAAATGTGTAGCCTGCGAGAAAGCGCTTGATCTCGGGGGCCGCATCATAGGGAATTCCTACTACTTATTTGTAAACTGCAAGTGGAATTAAAATGGCAAGTCAACATTTATAATTTTAGTGGTTTTTTTTTTTTGCCCTTTATTTAAGGCTTCTTCGCTTAAATCGCTGCCCGCTGCTCGCAAAGGCCTGAAGCGCCGAAAGCGTGGATTCTCGCGCGTGTCTGCTAGCGAATTCTTATCATTATACCGTCAAATGACCCCTTCTTCCCTCCTCGCCCCCGCTTATAAGTGTCAACTGCGGAATACAAGGGTTTTTAAACGGTTTACTTCCTTGCTGGCTGAAACAATGGATAATTTTTCGAAATTAAAGGATTATCAAAAGCTTGAAACTTAATTACAAAACATCAAGAACAACTAAAATTAACCTTACGTTCATTGTGTCGCATTCACGAAATAGCTGTAAGAGCCCTTTGATTTACTTGATGTTTAAGTTTGTTGGATTTACTTCCAATTAGTTACCGAAGGTATAACTATCGATTAACTTAACAAGCAATAGCACTGTTCATTTAATTTTGATCGATCTTTGCATGTTCTTGTTTGTTATGTGTCTTTTTTTATATCCATTGTACTCACATAACATATCGTAATTGCCATATCGTAATATTCACTGATTTTATGCGTGACTTCCGCAGCCCTGGTTCGTGTTGAGGATTGGTACATTGCCATCGCAGCATAGGTGGGTAGCTGAATCGATCACTCGGCTTGCGCAGCAAGTCGGTCTTGTTAATCCTACTCTGCTTCCTGGAATTCCAGCACAGCATAATTCGGTGGTGGGGCTGTATGAGGTAAAACCACAGCACATGGTCCTTGTCACTGACTTGGGTGCTACATGGCCACTGCAGCACATGAAGTTTATCACATCGTATGCGATACTCCCACAGCAGCCAGAGGTTACTCCTGGCTTCACGTTTGGCAGCCCTTGACAGCATATCTGGGTAGCCTGATCATAGGCGTGATTTCCACAGCAAGCTGTTGCTGCTCCTGTTTTGGCGAAAACGAGACCACTACAGCAAATCTGGGTAGCTAGATTATATCCGACATTTCCACAACAGGCTGAATTTGGCCCTGATTTGAAGGAAACGAAACCACTACAGCAAATCTGGGTATCTCGGTTATATTCGATGTTTCCACAACAGGCTGAATTTGGTCCTGATTTGTACACAAGGAAACTGTTGCTGCAGCATAAGGTGATGTTAGAGTCGTAGCCTATTGTTCCGCAACAGGCTGGCGCTGCGAATCCTACCGCAGAAACCACGGTACTCTGATCGCAGCATAACTGGGTAGCTGCATCATATGAATGATCCGATCCACAGCAAGCTGGTCTTGATCCAGGCTGGTCATGAAGGTTACTACTACAGCAGACGATGTTAGGAGTGTTAGTATCATATGCGTCGCTTCCACAGCAGCCCATACGTACATTTGGTGACATCGGTTTCTGGGCCACGTTACCTTCACAGCATATCTGAGTTCTTGGGTCGTATGAAGTGTGATCGCAGCAAATAGTACTTGGAGTTAGCCTGGGTAACACGTTTTCATCGCAGCATAAACTGATAGCGGGATTGATTGAGCTTGAGCCACAAGGGACCGTGTTGAAGGCTTGGCGGCGATGTCTAGTTTCAACCTTGTTCGGTCCTGTTGAAAATAAAAATAAAAAAATAAATATCAAGAATGAACGTTCTCACAGTTATCACCACGACGTTTAGTCATTTGACAACAATTTAGCGGATTGCTAGAGGGTAAATTGTATTGTGTCTTCTCTAAAGTTAATCACGTAAAGGATGTTGGTAATCCAACGAATAATTGGCGTCAAACTATTGCAGCTTTTGTATTTAGTAACATTCGGCAATATCTAAATTCCATTTAGCAATATCTAAAACGAAGGCCGTTTTTAATTAATGAGCAAATTAGAAAACATGCAACCTATCTTAAAAAAAAAAACTAACAAAGAAATATTTTTATTTCATATTTCTGGCAAAAGTGAAAGAGTTAGTACAGAGATCAATACATTCTCGTTACAGGCTTCTCGACGGCTTGTTCGTTCGCGTCAAGATTGAGAAGCTTCAGTTACTTTCCTGCCAGTCTCCCACTATATAAAAACAGAGCTGGGATGGAAGGGAGAGTAGTGCAGGTTGAAAAGAAAAGGTATCATGAGGGCAATGTACTGGATTCCCTCAGCTGAAATAGATCTTTGATTCCATCCTTGACTGTGCTTGGTGTCTTTGTTCGAGGACTGAGCCAAAAACCTGTGGTGGCCAATATAAAAGGGACATCCGTGATAGTCGTATCAGGGGTTATAATTCTTGCTGGATTTCTGAAAACCATGTCGCTCTGGGCAAGCGTCTGGGAGTGTGTTTGCCTTTTTTTGTATCGTTCAAAAAGTCTTAAGTCCACAATATAAAAACAAAAGACTGCTGCCAGTCTTTTTTTCTCTCGTTCTCGCTCCCTTTCCCTTTTGTTTCTCTTGTCTTTGATTTTTTGGGTTATTCGGGGTCACAGAAAGCCTTGTTCGAGCTTGTTGTAGTGAAATTGCTGTCATTTTCATCAGTCATGTTTTCAAAAATTCAGCTATAATTAACAATCGTGGGTTGCTTCCACTTATAGTGTTCGAATCGAAAATGACCCGCCACTGTAACGTCCGGAATGAAAATTACTGTAGGCCACAGCCCCTCAAAAACGGATTTCTGGTACCATTTACTGGGTTCCTTTAAAAAATTATGGTGATCACCTCCGTCAATTTTATATGGGAGTTTTCCTCCCCCGAGGAACAAAACTACGTTGAGTTTTTTTTCTTTGGATGAGTGTATGATGAAAACAGGGTGGGGAATATTTCGAAGCGTTCTGTTGGTGGTAAGTAATTCATTAGTGTTGAGTTAAGATTCTTCCTTTGATTATAAGCACGTGCATTATGTTTTAACAAGGGTTGACATTCACCCCAAATGTCAAATACGACCAGCGCCTCAACGACTTTTATTATCAGTATAAAAAAAAATAAATTTCAATTAATTTTTTCAATTAAACAAATCAATTTGCTTAAAACGGGCTCTCTGTTACTGACTCTTTTTCTTACTTACCCGGAACGGAAGCGCAGTTGCAGAAGGCAACGAACAGAATTGCACATAAACCAACTGACACAATCAACGACATCGTAGACGTGGGTCTCTGGGATGCTCTCTCCAACTTGCAAAGGAGATGAATGCTCTGAGACGCTTTGTATAGCTGCCAAGGTGAACAGTTTATGGCCTCTGGCTAAGATAAGGTCGATTTTAAGGCCGCAGTAATCCTCAAATTGTTTTACAATATGTGTAATGAGTTTTCGGCAGGCGTGTATTTTTAATTATTTCCTCTCATATTGATAACTCCGTTATCATATCAGATAGCAAGTATTGAACTAAAAGTAAATCTGATAGCAACGGCATTTAGACTGTATACACTGCATCCAGGCATAAGTAATTAATGAAAAGCATGGGAAATTTAGCATAAACACCTTAAGTGTAACAGTCTTTAAACAGTCTTAACGTGTGAAGGAATTAATGGGACTAAACGAAATCATTAGTCAACAACAAATTAAATGAAATAAGTAGTATATATGTCCGGCTACTGGATGGTATGCGCCAATATATAGCAATGCATGGAAGTTTTCTTCTCCTGTTTTATTTTTTTTACAAAAGATTGCTATGCAAAGCAGTCTTTCATATGTAGGGAAAAAGTGAAATTTGGCATTGTTATAAGACGGTCTCATTGGGATGGTGGCCTTTTACGGTTAACGGTTAAAAATTTGGCTTTTTGCGGCTAACGGTTAACAGAAATTTTAAAATTAATTTCCACTGTTTTAAAAATTAAAAATTAATTTATATTTTAAAAAACTTTAAATTAGTTCCCATTGTCGTAAAGTACATTTAAGGTACGTCTTAGGACCTTTCTGGCACAAGACACAAACTCACACAACAACATAACAGTCTTAACAAGAGATTTGCAAATGACAACTCGTGGCTAGAAATATTTTTACGGCGAACATGTTTTACGCCTTACGGTTACACTGGTTAAAATGTTTCAATTTTTACGTCTAACGACTACATTTTGGGCCGTTTTACGTAATCTCTTATAATTGACGCACTTTTAGCAGTGAACGCATAAAAAATTAATGTAATAGAAAAAACAGCACATATGGGGTTTGTTTTCGATAAGCTGCAAATACAAATAACCGGGCATGAAGAATTGAAAGCACTTCGACGAAGATAACGCACTAGTTATTTGTATGGTACTTTTTTTGTGTGTATTGAAATAATTATTGTTTCGTTTGAATTATCTTGATAAAAAAATTCACAATACGTTTTTATTTCACAATAGTGTGGTAATTTAGACGAATCAATGGACTCTAGGATCCATTTCGTAAGTTAAATGGGCCATTTCCGAGTTACGTTACGCCTCGTTGTCAAAGCGAGGCTAGGTGCACAACCTTTCATATGAAAATGAGTTTTCATTCACATGCAATCGCACCTAGCCTCGCTTTGATAGAGAGGCTAAAGGCACTCGGAAATGGCCTATTTGATTGATCCTGGAGGGGAGTTTTTTGGGGGGTTCTCGACCTTAGTTTATAATCCTGTTTTTAAAATTAGTTTTATTTTTTGTCACTTGTATATTTGATGGATCCATCTAATTAAGTGTAACCAATGGTTTACTCGGTTTATTTAAGTTTGTTTATTTGCTTTGTTCCCGTTGCCCTGGTTACGACAAGTGTCCTGTTGGTGACAGCCAGCATCAGGTTTGGAACGTACCGACTAGACTGGTTATAAATAGTTCTTCATTTTCAAGTTTGAAACTGGAAAACAAACTCGCATTACCTTTATTTTTCCACGAAACAATATCATCCTTTATGATTTCATACACAGATTTAATGAAAGTTAACGGACCTCTTTGTAATAATAAACGGTAAAGCTGGAAGGAATGTTCAGTACATGTAGCTTTAACGTGAATGGTCATAGTTTTTCATTCATAGCGGACTGAACCACTTTGTACAGCTTAATAGCTGCTCAATATCGTTCATTTTGATGGTGAAATTAAAGATAAAATAGACATAACCATCTGATACGGTTGGCATAACAGTTAAACAAGGTGACTAGAAAATAATGCCTGGTCTGCAATAACTTACAGTTCAATGGACACTTGTGCAGTCATAAAATTCACCAATGTTTATCTCTGCGATTAGTGGATGAGTAGACTGCGAGCAGTCCCTCTCTGGATAGTCGAGCGGGCGAGCAAATACGTGATCGGCGAGCGAGCGAAAGTAATTCGAACCGGGGGGGCTCTGGGGAAGAGGCGGGAAAGGAGAGAGGGACTGCAGTCTCTTCTGTAACAAACGCGTTCAGGTAACCCCGCCCACCAAGTGTGAGAACCCGCTAAAAATAAACTAATACTGTCAACTTAATAAAAGACAACTCCGCCTCTATTTGTCGCTCTGCTTGTAAACACCCGCGAAACCGGCACGTAGGCTAAAATAGAACAGTGCATTGTACTATGCCGATTGTAGATTTGTTATTTACAAAGCGGACGTCATTCACGTCGTTTATTCAAGGACAGAAAATGTAATTTCTGCTATGCGTGAGCTTGTTTTGTTTGTTCTTTTATATGGCCTCGATGAGCGACAAAACGCCTACGAAACCGGTACGGAGAAGAGGTGGAGGAAAGAACCCGAAGAAAGAAACAGAGGCCTCTAATTTTTGTCGTATGTGTATGACAAATTTTAAGAATAAAGGGGACTCATATATCATTTAAAAACCTTTTCACTACTTCGAAGGATGGCGCTCCGCCTAACAAAATCGTGACTGAAAGTAAAAGCTTTCCGTAAACTTTGCACCCAATCTATCTACTCGTGTTTGCAAAAAATGTGCGCTCAGTGAAAATAAGAAATACGGAGGATTTTAAACCTTTAAAATGCCGCGTACAACGGACAAGAGGTCAAGTCTGTCTGCTGCGGTTTCCGGTGTTTTGTCGTTGCAGGATATTTTTAAAATAATTTCGCAGATCCATTTAGCAAGCTTACCAGGCCGAGTTGAAGCTTAAAAAGAAAGCTATTCCACTTTTAGAGACTTGAAGTTTGCCTCAATCAAGGCTGTTGATTTTAGCATCCGTTCGCTTCCCGTTATAGCCGGGTGGAGCTAGCGATGTTTATAATTCCTACTTTGGCAATTTTCACAGTCTAACGACTGTTTTGTTTTTGCCACTATCTCACAAGGTCAAAGCTTTGATAAATTATTGATTTTCCGAAGCTAGTTGGTAGCACAGCCATGACATCTTACCCCGATAGAAGCGCTTCCACCACTATGTCTGTTATTCTTTTAAAACTGAACCGCCGAGGCGACCAGACAAACTGTCTAAAACATTTTCATTCCCGCTATTACATGTGATCGTCTAAACTTCCTTTACTCTGATGTGAAACTGGAGATATCGATTCACACTAGATGTGTCAAGATTGTTAATACTCGTCAAACTTCCCTGACAGCTTTCCATTGTCTATGAACCAATCGGAGTTTTCCGTCCCTGGTGCGGCGGAGAATTCGAACGCGAAAGTTACAGAAAAGACTGCAGTCCCTTTTCCTGCCGCCTCCCCCCAGTTTCCCCTCCGCTTGTTTGCTCGCTCCAGTCTCGCCGAGCTTGTTTTCGTGATTAGCTCACGCTCGATTAACTGAAAAGGGACAGCTTGCAGTCTAGTGGATGAGTGGGGTGGAGTGAAATGTTATTTTGTTGTTATCATATCTTGATCAAAAAAGGAGTATGCTGTTATATGCAAAACTGAAATATTTTAAGCGACTGACATGAAAGGCTGCTGTGTCGTGTCTTCCAAAGGCATAACTCAATAATTCCGAAACTATCAATTGATCTCAGTACTATGAGCTCCAGGCAGAAATAGGGTATTCTCGCATCATTGATGATATCGCAACCAACATTTCATAATTATCAAAAGCACGCACAGTGAAATTATATTTATTACCATATCAGGCACATTGTACATGCAGTTTGAAAGCGTTTATGTTCTCCACCACAGTGGTGTCTGATCAGTCAGCTGGGACTGCCTGGAAAAGTTAGAAGGTCTTAGAAAGAAGATGCTTCTTATCTAAGAATATAGCCTTAGTGATCACATGTGATCCTGTCTCCATCCATTTGGGGACTACAAGAGCCAACAGATTGCTATATCCTGTGATCTAATTTTAGACCCAAAGAAGACTTCCAGTATAGTTGATTATAATAACCTCATTATGCAGTGCTTGGATATTATAGTATGGGTGAATTTACACTTGATTACCAATATAAACGATTGTAATGTATCTCGCTTGGATAATGCGCAAATTGTACGTACGTCTTGAAATTTGCCTCTTTACAGCACACAACGAAAGTTCTCAGCCTTTATTTATTATGTTAGTTTTTATCCATTCGTAATGAAAACTGTTGACAATGTCTATATAGTTACCGATGACTTACATTAATTTTTAAGTCGAGTATTCACTAGGCACGTTGTTGTTGGTGTGTCCTCGCCGCGCGTTAAGGCTCCAGATACTAGTTCACTTCCTTCATATCATCCCCATTATTGTTATTATCATTATCATTACTGTTATTATTATTATTTTCTTGTTGCCGAGTTATAACTAGTTGAAACTGGCTGCAAGGAATATTCTCAGCACTAAGTGTATCAGCCATAACTATTAATATTTGGCATAAAAAAAATCAGTATCGTTGTTCCGAGTGATGTGTTTCTATAATGTATGAGCAGTTAATCTGAATTTTTTGTTGTTGGCTTAGATCTGTAAGAAAAACAGGACGCTTTCGTCACTGCTTTATGGATCGGAAAGTAACGCGGAGTGAGAACAAGTAGTAAACGTAATCAAGAACGTGCAAACGTGTTTCAATACATGCTTGGAAATAATTTACTCTTCAAATACAGTGGGCTGAAATAATTTAAAACAAGGTATTGTGACACGACAGTAATTACTAGGCATTTCATGAGATGGAGGAATGGTGGAGGGAAGCATAACAAACTAAACGGCAAAAAATTGAGACAGAATTAAGAAAATAAAAAAGAAGTAAAATATAAAAAAAACTCACTCGTCTCATGCTGTGTTCACACTAGGACGAAACACAATTAGTCTGATCAGGAATGAAACATGTTTTATTGTGAAGTGTTCACATCAGATAGCACATTGCGTGAATGATGATCGAAACATGTTTATTATATTCTGAGCGTGAACAAAACTACCTCACGAGGTAATCTCGATCTAAGCCAGATGAAACACGTTAGCGCCGAACGTCGTATCTTTTTAAACATTGCATTGCTCTTCGTTCCCAAAGAACACGAGACTGTGAGAGTAAACCAAGAAATCATGAAATAGCAAGTTCGAACTTTATTTGTTTCATGTCTGCTTATTAAAGCAGTAAAAAGCAATGAACCAGTAATGAAATTACAAACATGTTTGCGGAAACGTATTTCATTGAAACATGTTTACTCTGAACACGTTTCGGTGCTGATGTGTGAACACTGCATCAGTTTACCAATAGGCCTCTTACCGCCCCGAGTACGCGCACGGTCGGGAGCCGTGAGAGAGGTGGCTGTATTTGCTGGTTATTAGCCTATATCCGGATCAAAATAATAACTGACCTCAGGAGCATGTGAATCCCTAAAGAAGGTTAAAGGTTTAAAAACTTAAACGGGCTGTGTCACAAGGATTTGGCTGATTTTTGGTCACCTGTTCTAACATTGATAAGTACATTCAATTATTCACAAAATGTTCTTTGAACCTAAAAAAGAAAATCCAAAGTGGATTTTTAAAGGGAGAGCGAACCACAGCCATTTTTTATCGATTTTTCAAAGACGCAGGAGAAGATCCATTTCCATCCTGGCCATCCGCTGCTAAAGACATACAATAATAGCTAGGATATAGTAACAGATTGTTTTTAGATTTCCTTTGATACAAACATGTCTTTTGGCTTTTCATAGTGGTATACTAAAATCAGGTGATAAAGCAGTTTTCAATTGAGTGTCGTAAAACCAAAACCAAAGTAATTACTCTGACCAATCACAGCAGTCGTAAACAATCCAATGAACCAATCAGGGCTCGAAGCAATTACATGTCGGCGGCGCCAAGCGCTGTAAAACGCGTGCGAACAAGTCATGATTGATTTTGGTTTTACTTCTGATTGGTCGAGAAAGTCTTGCGAGATTTTTTAGCAAATCACAAAGTGTAGCAATGAAAACCAAAGCAATTGTGTAATTACTTTTCACACTCAATTTAAAACTGCTCTATAGCGCCTTTAAATAGTAATACCGATAACATTAAAATCCAACGTCTTTGAAAAGTATGTGGCTACAATTATAATGACGTCACGTAAGACTTTTACTGGCTGGTGACCGCTGGTCTCATATCCCCACAAACCTAGTATTTGGGTCACGAAAGTGACTATATCTGAAGCCTATGTCACGCAATGTTTAGACTGAAGCATGGTTGGAAAAAACATTTTCATTATTTATTACTTGCTTGCCTTTCCACAACGCATGTAACGTAAGATGTCATACACAGTATTATTCTGAACTGGTCACCAATATGACCACTTCCGAAGTCTATGTCACGCAACGGTTAGAATAGCATGTCGCAGTTGGAAATAACATCTTCATTTTTCATTACTCGCTTGCATTTCCACAACGCGTGTAAGTCGTGCCACGCGAGTCTTCATACACAGCATCCGCCTAAGCTGGTCACGAAAATGACTGTTCCTGAAGCCGTAAATCCATGGATTCGTCACGCAACTTCCGCTCATGAGGAACGCTGCAGCGAGGTCAACTGAGTCGGGGATGTTATCCATTCGAGCCATGCGCAAGAAATGAATTACAAGGATTGGAATCCACGTGATAATGTACACTCCGATCAACAAGAGGACCGTTTTTGCCACTTTAACCTGGAGATCGAAAATAGAAATAATGGCCGTTTTCACACTAGGGACGGACAAATCGTCTGGACGGACAAGTCGTCTCAGACGGTCAAGTCGTCTTAGTGTGAAAACGGGACGAACAAAATTTTGGACGTAAAAGTCGTCTGACTTTGTCCGTCGATTTGGCCGTCTATTAAGACGATTTTTCGAGGACGATTTGTTCGTCTAGACGGATAAGTCGTCCAAAGTCCGACTTATTCACACCAGACGAACAAATGGTTGTATGTCGGTCCCAGTACTCGCTAAGGGGAATGGAACTAGTAAAGGGAGTGATGGTTTGTGGGAAAATCATGTTTGTTCGTTCAGATATGAATTTACGATGACCAACATAAGGTGAGTTGTCCGTCTATAATTCACATTACACGAACAAATCGTCGGACGACTTGTCCGTCCAGACGATTTGTCCGTCTTCTAGTGTGAAATGGGCCAATGAGCGGGAAATGAGGACTAGAAATTTCCAAACTTTCCTTGGAATTTTGCAGAGCAAAGTGAATTTTGCAGCTCTCGACAAAATCCATCCGTCGAAATTTGCTTAAAAAAAAAATTCGTTCACTTTCTTCGAAATTCTACTTTTCACTGACTCTATTTCGCTTGGAGTGGTTTCTTTCCATACCCAGTTGGAAAACAAAACAAAAAATTGCTCGCTTTCTGACACAGCCACATCCTCAAATTTGATGAGTAAAATCTTCGCACTAGTATCGTAAGTTTTTAATTCACAAATATTAGAAAACTTAAATTTTACCGAACTATTTGACACTGGATTCCCATACAACACTGCGGTATTTGGCGCGCTTGCCCTGATTACCCATGATTCCCCAATAAGCACGACGAGTCCTCTTCTCTACTCTTTTATATACAGCTATTTCAATTAACGTTGTCGGATGAAAGCTCAAAGCCAAGACCGCAAGTTAGTATGGGTAGTTGTAAATAGCCATTGCATAAAAATCCCATACTACCTTGCGGTCTTGGCTTTTCGCTTTTTCATCCGACAACGTTAATTGAAATAGCTGTATATAATGTATTGGTTTTTAAGCAAGCTTGTTCACGTGTCACAAGCATAAAGACGTCTCTACACTGAATGAATACTTTCATGTGGGCATTTCTTTTTTCCGATTTACAACATTATTTTTTCTTTAAAATCATAAAACAATCTCAAATCACGTTAACGTTATGGGTCCGCACAGACAGTTTGATTATAAAATGCTTCCTTTCTAAATTTTTTGTCAGTTTTTGCCTTCCTGTTGTTAGAATCTGTCATCTTTGTTCTGACAGCAATACCGGCTTCAATAAATAAAGAATAGATATATGTATGACATGTCCTGCGGGTATTTTTCCGACAATCTTTTGTTAAAAGTGACAATTACGAGACCGGTAAAAGCCGAAATAAAACTAAGGCAGCACAATTAAAATGGCATAATAGACGTTTTGAATTCAGAAGTGTTATTACTGGCATCTAGTCCGTTCTGTTCCATGTTCGTAAAATAAAACATTCCAGATTAGCATGCATATTGCTTAGACAATATTCCTTTTTTTTTCCTTCTAATATATTTTGATTTAAACTGATTCGATCTCTTTGTCAGGATCATAAAATCAATTAAAATACGTTACAAATGTAAACAAGATCAAGAAAACAATCCAAAATTCCAAAAATCAATAAGTATCCATATGTAAATAAGTAAATTAAAACTCTTATTTCGAGACTGGTCTCTCGCCCTAGGCAACAACATGTCTCGGCAGGTAACTTTGTAGAATTTCCGTTTCAACATTTCATTTCTAGGAAACAAAAAGTAAATAAGTAAATTAAAACTTTTATTTCGAGCTCAGACAAGACTGGCTTTTCGCATCTATAGTTTTTTTTATTTTTCCAGGCAACGTTTATTTATATACACATGTCTTAGTAGGTAACTAGTTGCATGTAGATAAACGTTTCTCGAATAAACAAAAAGGCACAAGTAAATATGTATATTAAAACTTTTAATTCGAGCTGTAGACAATGGCTTCTCGCATCTAAGTTTTGTTATTTTCCTTGGAAACGTTTATTTATATATTTATGTCTCGGCAGGTAACTTTGTAGAATTTATTTTCAACGTCTACATTTCTAGAAAAAAGAAGTGCTTAGAAGTATAATATGCGCTATTTTCGTGAAAGTTTATAAGTGTGAAAGCATACTGACTAAATGATTATTGTACACCAATTGAGTTCCCTTTTAATTTTAGAGTATGCCAATTGTTAAATTTAGGGTTAAAAAATAATATTGCGGAAAACAAATTTCTTCAAAAATTCTGAAAAGATTGTTTAGAATACCGAAAATCTTCACCAGTGATGCTTGAGTAGTAATGCCTGTATCGCTTTCTCTTATTTTGGGGGCTCTTAAGTTTAAATCACAATTTAGCTAAAAACAAGGTCCTTTACGTGAGTTTGCAAACTCGCAGACTCTTCCGGCTAAAATGTTGCATTCGGCAAGTCCTTGATAAAAAAATGCATTGTTTACCATAGTTTCTTTGAACTCTAGCAAGATGAAAATTGTTCTTATTTTGTTAAAATTTCTTGAAATATCAAAATTAAAATCGATCATCCATTAACATGTTTATAAATGAAGGACGGCATAGTGATGGCAGCCTGCCGGTTTTGCAAGGGTTTGCAAACCAAGTGCTTCAAGGGCTTGTGTTGAAAAGGGAAGCTGGTTAGATCGAGAATTATCTTTGCAGCCTTGTTTGGCAACAGTTGAAAATCATCCATGAGAGTGGCATTAAACTTGTCACCCCAGATGGGGTCAGCATAATTAAAAAACATCAACAAGTAAAATACATTCGGTGTTTGACGTAGCTTACAAAACATCTTTATAGTATATACAAAGGTTTTTTTTTTTTTTTTTTTTTTTTTATTGCATTGAAAGGAGAACCATTAGTTCAAATCGGAAAATGAACGCCAAAACAAACGGTTTGTTTTCGTAGAAATAAAAAAGGCCAATTTATTAAATACCGTCTTGTTACAAAGATGAGTCCATTTGTAATCAGCATTCATACGTTTTCTGTGTTTGTTAAACTAAAGCAGTGAGTCATAGTTCTTTCCAAAGCCAGTGAGAATTTAGATTATTTTTCATATGAATAAATAGGTTTATGTTCTCAGCTGAGTCTGTGAATGGAATGATTCACTGTGCGAACATTTGAAATATAGGCAGGCTTAGCTACGCTGTAGAAAGTGGTTCTAAATATTGAGTCTGTCGACAATATTATTTGGTCACCATTGAAGTTATTGAAAGCCAATCGAGCAGTACTTACATATGATGCCGTTTAGTCCAAACGTTTTGCATCAAATTTAATAATTTTCTCTAGTTCAAAACAATTAAGTCACCCTTAGTGATGAAAGGAAACAAACCCGAGAATATATCGTTGGCCCACTTACTTCTTTATTGAGCCTTGCATTACTTTCCGCACTCAGTGCCACAGCTAAAGATCTGACGCTATGCTCCATCACTTGTCGTTTGCTTCTCTTCATGGCCAGGTAAATCTTTAGATAGCACCAGATCAGAACAGAAAATGGCATTCCTATAAACGCAAGCACAAGAAAAGTCGTGTACGAGTAACTGCTTCCAACAGCGATGAAACATGTCGCGCGAGAAGAGAAAAATCCGTAATGACCCCAGCCGAAGTTTGGTGGAATAGCAATTGACACAGCCAAGAACCACAGAAGGAATACCATCGCTCTTGTTCTGCGCTTGCTGAAAAATGTCGCGCTTTCGTTTGGATGAACGATCAAGGAATACCTGTTCGCGCTTATAATTGTCACTGACATAAGAGAAGCTACCAGAAACGTTAGCGTGTAGCAGCCGTTTACATGGCAAAACGTTATGCCAGAAATCCATTGCCGTTTTATGAGGACACCCATTGACACTGAGAGGGTGAAGACAATACGCAGAAGATCTGAGATGCTGAGATTCACAATCAGGTAATTTGGAACTGTTTGAAGGTGGCGGTGAGTGTAAACCATACCGCAAACACTGAAGTTTCCTACGAGACCAAAAACGATCAGCAGAAGGACAAAGATGACTTCAAGGACTACGAGAAATATCGGTTCTTCGTTCAAAGAAGGAAACTCAGAGGATATTTCCATCGCTACTCGATTGGGTTCAACTTGGACAAGGGAATACTTGACAATGCTTGGAACTCTATTTCTCGTAAACCCTGACACGGAAGCTCAGATACAACATGACAAAAATGCCCCCCTCTTGCCTGAATCTGATTAAAACTGCAACAAAGGTAATTAGAAAAAGAGAAATGGAATATCTAAAGCCAGTTAAAAGATGCTTTTAAACTGACACACGGTAATAAGACATCAATTGTAGGCGAAACATCGGTGAATGTTACAGTTGTCATACAACAAATGTAATATTTTTTCCACTTCATAGGCCATTGACACCTGCAGGCGGCGGATCACGCTGATTATTTTCTATGACATTTCCTCTCTTCAAAGTAATACATATTTGCATAAGAAGGTAAATAGGTTAAGAGGTGACTGATGGCTACGTTTGCTAAGGCGCAATTCTGAATATAAGTTTGACCAACGATTTGAATATCGATATGGAAAGACAATGGCTCGAATATATTTTCCTCTCGTTAAGAAAACTTGGCGAATTAATATATCTATATATACATTTTAAGGGGAAAAAAAAAACGAAATGGAAAAAAAGGCAAGGAAACGGACATTTTTTCAATTTGAGATTTTCGAGGGCAGACGTTAAGAGGTAAACCCCCAAGCTGTTTCATAAAAGGCATCATTTCATTTAAGCCGCCTCAAAACGTGCCAAATTTCACACGCACAGGCGGCGAGATTTTTTTTTTAATATTATCGTATCGCCAGTGAGTGGAGAAAATTGCGCGTGTAACCACCCACTCATGTGGCGCGACAGTTCATACAAAAAAAAAAAAAACAGAAAAAAAAGTACCTTCAAATTGATTGAGTTGAATTTTCTGCGATAAGGTATGGCCTTATCGCGTCACCTGTTCAAAGCTGGTTACGCGAAATTTCCGAAAAGCTAACTCGTATAGATGCGGCTTAAACATTCCAGGTTAAGAAAAACAAAATATTGATCAGATCTTTGTTGAAGTCTTTATAGTTGTTAATAAAAATATTACGACAGAAAGAAATATACATATATTACGACAGAAAAAGCACCAAATTGCTTCCATGCACCTGATGAAAATACCAATCTCTTGATCACCTTAATGAACGCTTTTCGAGTTGCGTGCCATTTCCCAAGCTAAAGCGTCTTATACATAAGTAATACAGCCAACAGATAATGGACAAAATTTGGGTGGCAGGGAAGTGTGAGGTTGAAACTAGGTGTGCACGGGACCTGGAGTGTAGTACCTTCTGGGCGGAGAACAGATCATGTGGTACCGGGGTAGCCACCCTGGCCTGAATGGTGCGGACCTGTCTCCAACGGGTAAGGGAACCAGGAAGGGGGTGTCCTGCCTGGGGTAGTACAGATCAGGTGAAACTCGGGGGTACCCACACTGGAATGGATATTTTTCCGGACCTGTCTCCAAGGGCCAAGACTTACTATGGGGTAAACTGCAACTGAGGGTTGTTTTCACTGCTTCATAAATTTATTACTTGTAAAATTAATAATCCCGGTCTAAAACAGCTGACAGAGCTTAGGATGGCTACCAACTCAAATGTCAGATGCTAACGAAGGTTCTAATCATGGGAAGGTGAGAGGGAATAAACTTAGATGAGTCAGTACCAAAGCCCTAGAAAGAATCAACAAGCAAGTGCGGTATATAATTATAAGGGGGGAGGGGGAAGGGGGAAGGGGGAAGGGGGAAGGGAGGAGGGGGAAGGGCCCTCGGGAGGGCGGAGGGAACTGGGAGGAGGCTGAATAGCTGACCGGAACCTTTGTTGAAATACATTCTGGAGTGGTTTGATTACACTGGACCTTGCTTATGGAAGATGAATATATTGTAGCACATAAGAAGCCATTATATGGACTGTGAACATTGTTTACATACATTCTGTAAACTTTATACTACGGATGTTCCTCGTATTGTGCGAGGATTGCGTGACAGAAGAATAGCAAGCTATAGAATAAAAGCGAAAATTTGTGCCACTGGCATAACGTGCACAGCTGTCTGCTTGTCGCAAGGATCACAAACAGTAATTTATATTTTACAATAACATTAAACTTAAAACCTCAGAGCAAGTAGAAATAGCTCTGATCTAAACAGTTCAGTTCATAAGATCAACAACAAAAGGAACACGTCCATATTTCTTAAACAGCAACAGCAACAACAACAACAACAACAACAACAACGACGACGACAACAACAGCAACAACAATGCAAAAAAAAGAAAACACCAGGAATATTTCAATTTTATTTAGTCTAAAAAAAGCTTTAAATATTATAAAATTGTTCGGAAAATGTCCATGCCGTATTACATCGATTAAGCAAGCCCATTTGAATTTGGAATTTTCTATAAAACATCATGCCTTTAACTATAAAGCAATCGAAAGGTGGTATGAAGTATCTAGAATTCCCTGAAGACCACGTTAAATTTGTAAGCACGACAACGTCGCACTCACTTTTGTGATCCAAGAAGCTTACTAATTAAAAACACTGTGAAGACCCTCAGATCTCTCTTTCAATTTCTTAAACACTCGAAACAAAATTTTAGAGCAATAATTTAGTTACATTTACTTGAAAGAGAACACTATCTAAATTATAAGACCGTCAAGTCCACATGGGCGTTCAGTCAGTCTTAGGCCCGGTTCAGACGGCGAACTTTTCATGAGCCGAACCTAATACCTTGAATTAAGTACATGAAAAGTTCGGCGTCTGAATCAGTTAAGAACGGCTATTTGAATTTGGAACGGCTGAGCCGTTCTTTTCGCCTGGCTCAGCCGGGAATTTCGGCTTTGGAACGGCTTTGATTCAGACGCCGAACTTTTCATGAGCCGAACCTAATGCATAAATTATTATAACGACTGGTGCGTGTTCTAACATCTTTGCCTGAAAATCGCTGACCTTTCGATTTGTTTCTCTTCAAACTGAATTAAGTTCGGCTAATTAAGTTCGGCGTCTGAATCAACAGGCGTACTTTTGTTAATTTGGGTCGATCCAAATTCGAATTAAGTTCGGCTCATGAAAAGTTCGGCGTCTGAACCGGGCCTTACAAACACATATGTCACGAAACAATTTTTTCCCTCTGGGTACACGTGACCAATCAAGTGAAAACTGCGCATGCGACAACTACCAAAGCTGCTCAGATATCCATTCATTCCAACTGACAATTATTTGAGTTGGAAACCTAACTTTATAATATTACACGAGCCACAGAAAAGCAAATCAGTAATGACAGCAAATGTGAATCGTTCACATTTTGGTACATTAAAATGCAACAGTTTTCAAAATGCATTCAATCATATTTCACCTTCCATAAATAATGTCCTCATCTCTACAAATAGGATTTTTTCTTATCATAGAAAGCAAGCATCTTTAACACCTAAGATATATAAAAAAAATTATTTCCCTACAATTCATATAAAAATAGACTCATTTTTATCGCATTCACTTTGCTAAATTGCTTGTCTCTATTTTTCACTATTTTAACGGCGTCAGTTTTTTTTTAAAAAAAGTCTTTTTGGCTTCAAAAAAATATATCGATTATAAACAAGAGGCTTTCCATTTAATCCTACTCCTACTGTACCTGGTTAGCATGGAAATTTCCATACTTTTATCAAAAATTAACCACCGAATTTATTGTTATCCCACCTTCCTGTTCAATTTTCGACTGACCACTTTGTAAAACTACTTCAATCATGCTTTCTAAAGAATTCCCTTTCGATTTTATGTAAGAGCAAAGCTGCAACTGAAAAATAATATATCAATAGGGTTTCAAATTTGCGTTGAGAGAGGTCTAGTCAAATCACACTTTTCGATTCTTTCAAGAAACAGTAACCAACGGGAGATATTAGAGAGCTCTCGGCAACGAGAACGGCACGAAATAATAGGTTTAAAGAGCGAAAGCGATGTCTCTTCACGTGCGTTTTATATCTTGGTTCATTTCTACACCGTTCTCTGCAAAACAACAACGTCAACTCTTCACGAAGGTTAATATCCCTTTCCTATTTGAACTTGAATGCCATCGCTACGAATTCAGCTCCTGGACAATTCAGTTACGTTAGACAAATGAAACAAATCGGAACAATTGCTAAGCAGTTAAAAAGAGCGTGGATTTTTTTTTTTTTTCAATTACGTTTTCCTTGGCGTTGCCGTCGTGGTTGGTAAAGCTCCCTAATGACGGACACCTCAAAGTTAGTCAGGCAGTGGTGGTGGGATAGCAATAATAAAGGTGGTATCTAACTTTTCCTTCGAAATCAATTCACTACCAAGTTATCCATTTCTGTAACCTTACGGAGTGAGGTCCCATCCACAATAACGCGTTTTCAAAAGTTTGCCTTAAGATCGGAAACGGAAGAAAAGTTCTCCGTCCACACAATCGTTTTCAGATCTATATACCTGTTCACACGAACACGTCATATCAAAATCAGAATCACACGATCAGTCGCTTTCAAAAGTTGATGGCCTGTTCAGATAGCAGGGATCGACGGGAAGCAAAAATTGCGAGCGGAGAAAAAAAGCCGGGAAAACTGGTGAGATGGCGCACTCTCTTTCGCGCCTATCACGCTCTGTCAGTACGTGCAAAATTTTCCCTCTAGCGCAGCCTATCCTTCGCACCCCACAATCTGAACGCCTGGAACAGGTTAAAAGGTTGACATTTTCGCTGACCACACGAAGGTCTTTTAACTCTGGAGAACGGTTTCAAATGTTTGGGTTTTCGATGCGTATTCGCGCAGACTGAACATCGAAACAGAATGAAGGGCTTGCGTTTTTTTAAGCATCCTTGTGGACGAGACCCGGATTAGACCCTATCCACACCAACTAAACGTGTGTAGTTAAACTACGGGGTTTTAGCCTCTTTCTTTCACGCCTTAAATGTGTAACATTCAGACTACCTGACTTGGAAATAGTAGTCAATAAAGTTCCGTTTAATAAGGATTTCATTCCAAATATCGTGTTTGGAGACATTTATCTAAACCTGTTTAACTACACCACGTTTAAAAAAGTGCTGATGTGAACAGGGCCCTGGCTATAGAACATCATAGAAGTGGGGAATAATTAACTTCATGAACTTCCTAGGATTAACATGCTTAAATTTTACTGAAAGTTGGCGTACAAATCAAATGAATCCAAATATTCTTGTAACGTCGTGTAGCAGAACTCATACTGCTCCTAAAGAGAGAAGAAAAATAAGACTTAGATAACAGAAGGATACGACAATCGTTCATAACTGTCTTTTTAAGTATTACCCCTTAAATAATGCCCTGTAATCAAATTTAGTACGACTGGATCTGTCTTACTTTTTAAAAATAATGACCAGTGGAGGAACCAGACTCCCTTGAAGAAGGGGGGTGGGGTGGGGGGAGTGAAATGTTAGAGACTGGAAGAAACATTTCGGCCCTTCAGGCCTTATCTTTTAGTAGGGGTAAAAGAACACAGTTATTCAACGGGATGGAAGCTGTAACACTACGCCGACACCGTGTTTTAAGTCTGCGGGATGGGGTGTAGTACGTAACAGCTTTTAGGAACTCGTTCAAACGTGTAGCGATGCAAGCATTAAACAGACAAAATATAATTTCCAATTTTCAGGACCACCTTTTTCCAGATAAGGGGGGAATTTGGGCATTTCAGAATGACCACTGATTGAGAATGAATATATTCCTTAACAAATTAATTTCAAAGGTCATTACGGGATGTAAGAGTCTATTACTGTTCACGAAGTTCGACAGATAAGTTGTGTCTTGAACAACCCCTTGAGCACCTTAACTATGTGGGTCCGTGTCGACTACACTTGTTATGGACATCTAACGCAAAATCAACTTACCGCGGTTTGCACCATGGCGGGCCTTTGAAGTCTCATGGCTTGAACAGTTTGGAACACGTCAATCACTCCCTCAGCCTTTAAGCGCTCGATCATCATGCTGATGCCACAAAACACGCCTGTACGACCAACGCCGCCGCTACAAAGAAATATGATCCCATAAATTCACCACGTGTAATATGAAAAATTGCGCGCGCGGGAGAATCTTAAGGTGCGTTTTTTCTGTTACAATTCTGGAATGAGGATGGCTAGAATGAGAATTTCCGCGTTCCGATTCAGGAATGGAAAGAGTGCCATTCCAACCATTCTGCTACCAGGAGCAGAATGGACAGAACGCTTCGAATGAAATCCAAGATGGCGAAGGACGGCACGAACGCGGGAGGTTCAAAAACGTCGCTGCCGCAGATAAAAAAAAAGTAGGCTATAACTGGGGGCATAATGAATTATTACTGTTAATAACGCTCTATAAAAAGTACGAAGCTTTTTTTCTGATGTTTCATACAAGAAAAAGGCAATGTGGCAAATGATTGCGGACGAAATGGAGGAGAAAGGTTACAGTCCCTCGGCTATAAATTGCGAGAATCGCTGGAAGTATCTGACCTCGAACTTCAGAAAATGCGAGGACAACAATAACAAAAGTGGAAGAGAAAGAAAGGAATGCAAGTTCTACAAAGAACTGGCCGAGGTCTATGGCTATCAGCCAAACGTTAGACCGCTCGTTACGTTCAATATTGCCGGCGGCAAAACAGAAAGAGAAGTTCAAGCAGGGGAGTCAAGCACCACAGAACAAGAGGCAGGTGCTAACAGTGATGATAACGGCAGCAGCACTGATGTATCACTGGAAAAGGTAGACAAGCCATTGAGAAAGAAAGGGAAGCAATTTCACAAGAGGAAATCCTCCCAAGAATCTTCCAAAGTCACTGAGTGGCTAGAAGGATACAACGAAGAAAGGGAAGTAGAGGAAGAGAAAAGAAGAAAAACGAAAGAGCAACACCATCCTCGTTTTATAAGACATTGACTCATTGAGGACTCGAACCAGGCCCTCGCAACTTAGTTTTCTTCCCATTTCGGTATAGGCGGTTTTTTTTAAATCCACCGATCGGAATTATTCTGAACATTCTGTACCAACCATTCTCATTCCAGAATTGTGACAAAAAAAACGCGCCCTTAGCGAAAAAGCTATCTTGTTGGGTGTTACACGAGAAAAGGCAATACAGAGACATGACGTCGGTTAGGCTCAGTCACCAAGTAGGACTTCAAGAAAAAATAGCTTATTTATTTATTTATTTATTTTATTTATTAGTGATTGGTTTTCCTATTAAGCAGGTGTACAAACAATAGGACACGTAGTCCTCTTCTATGTTTACACACACATTCCACACGTCGGTCAGTGAAAAGACCCACTCCGCATTTAATTTATATTCATTAAAGATTAAGCTATAGATGGTTTTTACGTTACGTCACGGCGGCCATATTGGTGTACAACTACAAAAGAATTTTAATGAACTTCTTTTGTTATGTACACCAACATGGCCGCCACAGCCTTTGTCATTTGAGTCCCACAGGACTGAAGGTCACGTGAGTGAAAACTATCTATAACCTGCTACATGATTAGGGGGGGGGAGGGGGGGTGGGAGGGAAGGATTCAACAAACTATTATCACAGAAGCCTTAACGGAAATTACGAATTGAATACAACCGTAAAAAGATGTTTTTATATTATTTACACGGCGAATCATGGACCATGCCACCATACCTGCAGTGAATGACGATAACCGTGTTTCCGCTCTGCTGTTGCCATTTCTGCACCTGCCCGATAAGATCCACAATCCCAACTCCAGAGTCCGGCAGTCCAGTATCCGGCCAATCTGTGTATTGAAACTGAGTCACAGTGCGAGATTCCTTGGCCTGAAATTCACAAAAATACCCTTAGTCTACATTTTTTGCATCCCACCTTAGAAATCTTAATTGTTAAAATAGTGGTAGGCCTAACAAGGCTTTTGATATTTGTAATTTTCTAAGTTTCAAAAATCGTGCTCTCCAGAGTATTTCTATCCCATATTTTTCACAAACGCAAGTTTTCTTGGTTATAAAATGTTTAAACAAGTATTGAAACGTTTCTACAGTGAATAGTTTTAAATTAAAGCTGAAGCCTTTACCGTTGATAATGTTTAACTTTAGTTTTACTGTGCATGATTTTTACTTTTGTAATGTTTTTAATTCCAATACTGAAAGGAGCTATTGAGTCTTTGGGAAATGGCGCGTTATAAATTCCTTCAGTTAATATTATTATTGTTATTATTATAAAAAGGATTGCTAATAACTACTTGAAAAAAGACGCAGCTGGTAATAAAGTAACGGTTATTGATACGTTTCTGTGTAGTAACAAGGAAATAAAAACGTGTATTTACGCGATACGCATCTATATTTTGATATTACCTCTACAATGCAATGCAATGCAATGCAATGCAATACAATACAATGCAATGCAATGCAATGCAATGCAATACAATGCAATACAATACAATACTTTATTTTAAGTCTTTATTTACCTCTGTGTGCGTGAGTTTAAATTTTCTAGAAATGTAATCACCGAAGGAGACTTCTTCTAACAATTCAACGAGAATAACACCGTACAAACGAGATCCGTCGGACGGCCAGTAATGATGGCATTTCACCTGAAAAGTACAATACAACAACGCGTTACACAGATCACAGAGAGCGGTTTTCAGTTGACTGTTGTAAAACAAAAGCCAAAGTTGTCACTCTGGCCAATCGCAACAGGAAGGGGAGATGAAGATGGCTTAATTTTTATTTGGACCAATCCTAAACTTTTCTTAAAAACAGGAGACAAATGAACGAGGGAAAGATCACCTTTATTCTGTCAATTGTGTCACCGACAAAGTATCGTTGTTCAGGGAGAATAAAAAATTTTGAACTTATGTTTTGGCACATGTATCTACTCATGGCCCTTGACCTGGTCCTGCCTGTAATTTTTTTTTTTTTTTTGGTGGGCACGCTTAAAATACTAATTTCAGTCCAGGTGTTGTTCATACCTTGCCTGCCTCTTCTTCTCTCGTCAGCATCACAATAGTTGCAGATTCCTGCTCCCAAGTCAACCGCCAAAAGTCTTCAAATGTATCGGGTACGGGCGCTTGAGTTGCTATGTAAGCTCTGGGCTGACAGTAACCCTAAATATAAACCAGTCATATGTACACTGTCACAAATCGTTCACTCGCTGCATAATCATTTTATTATCTCATGAGTAGCGTTGAACGAGATATAATATACGGGGACAGTTTCACTCACTCCTTCACTTATTCCATAGGCTGTAAACTTTTATGCAATTCCCCAGTGTATTAATCAATCAATCAATCAGTCATCTTTATTTATTCACGGAATCTCATCATAAAAAATGCTCTTCCAGAGAGCCGTGCAAAAATCATGCAATAAAAAATAAAAATGGTCATTAAAACTATACTAAATTACAAATATGATAAAAACGATTTCAGGCTTGTCTGCCCTTTCATAGTATTGGATAGACTATTCCAGAGAACTGCCCCTCTATAGTGGAAGCTATTTTTTCCAGCCTCAGTATACGGTCTTGGTACAAATAAATTATATGTTGAGTTTCTTAGATTGTAAGAATACATAGAGTTTGTACTATTAAAAATTTGAGCCAAATGATCAGGTACATTTCGATTTTTCAATTTATACATCATTATGGCTAGTTGTCTTGTCCTTCGTGTTTCAAGATTATCCCACCCAAGTTCATCCAGTATCTCAACTGATCGTCTATCGTAGTTAGAGGAGGTTATCACCCTGGCAGCTCTGTTTTGGAGGGTCTGGAGTCTGTTACACATCCCTTTCCCACAACTCCCCCACACTATACTACAATAATCGAAATATGGTAGTACAAGGGAGTAGTACATCATAATTAATGTATGATAAGGTAAGAGATGCCTTACACGTCTCAGAACGTTAATCCCTCCAGAGGTTTTCTTAGCAATTTTGTCTACATGATCTCTCCAAGTTAATGATTGATCTATTTCAACACCAAGATATTTATACGTCTTATCCCTTACAAGGGGTTTGCGATCGACATGAATATTAAACTGGTGCTGAAGGTGTTTTATCCTATATTGACTAGCTACAATCATATATTTTGTCTTTACCACATTTAGGCTAAGTTTATTCGCTATTAGCCATGTATGTATTTCATGTAGATCATGATTCATTTGTTGCTCCAGAATGTACTCATCAGCATGTGCAACAGTTAAACTAGTATCATCTGCATACATCCGCACTTTAGAGAAGAGGTTACAAGATGGAAGATCATTTATGTAAACAATAAATAGTAGTGGCCCAAGAATAGAACCCTGTGGTATTCCGCATTTAATTGTACAGCTACGTCGTCCACAAGTCTCGTTTTAGGCAATGCATATTTATGTCACGCTAAGATGTTTTCATCGTTTTATTTACAGTATAGTGACAATAAATTCGTGACTTTGATAACTGGCCGCTTAAAAGGGGGTAGCCGCTTAATAGGGGTTCGACTTTACGCTTATTATCTCGTTAATACGCGAAGCGTTCAACGAGATTTGTATACGCGGACAGATATGCAAATTAGCACTCGATGGCTCACTGGAATGCAAACTTTTTTGCAATTCCTCAGTGTGTTATGTCATCATGTTGTCTCGACAGTCTCGTTTCACACAGTACATATTTATGTCACGCTAAGATGTTTTGGTTGTTTTGAATCTGTTTACACTTCAATTCTTTGACTTCAAACTCAGTATGGAAAATTAAAACCGATCTGTGGCCTTCGAATGGATTTTGAAGCATTTAGGAGAAAATGTCGCTCGATCGCTGTCATCGCTCGCTCACTCGGCTGTAAACCTTTGTTGGTAATTCCCCAGTGTATTACGTCAACCGGTTGTCTGGTTTCACACAATGCATATTCATGTCACGCTAAGACGTTTTCATCGTTTAAAGTTATTTACCGCAGTGAAGGCACTAAAAGTTCGGTATTATCAAAAGCTTGAAACGTAATTACAAAATATCAAAAACAACTTAAATCAACCGTACGTTACTTCATATTCACGAGACGGTCCTTTGATTTTTACAACTAGTGCCAAAGCACATCACGGGGTATCCTTAAAAACAACTTACGTCAATGAAGTTGGCATTAATGTAATCAGACCCCATCTCGCCTGGCCTCATCTTCAAATGGACTCGTGTGCTCTCGACTGTTAAAAAAAAAACAGGTCAAATAGAAATCAATCAATCAATCGAGACCGACCTATCAATCAATTAAGGAGGCATTCAAGTCAGCTATAAATGAATGAAAGAGTCAATCAATACATCAATGTATCAATCACTCAATCAACCACTCAATCTTTTAATCAATCAGTCAATCACTTACTCGATCAATTAATCACTCTAGCAGTCACTCGGTCAATCAATCAATCAATCAATCCAGCAATCACTCACTCACTCACTAAATCAATCAATCAATCAATCAATCACTCAGTCAATCAAACAATTACAGTCTGTGGATCGATCAGACAATCAATTGAGTCAACATAGCTACGACAAAGCAGCACAGGTGAAATAATTCAATTCACGTTCGACTGTTGCCGAAATCATAAATGGAATACTTACACGGAAGAATATTCGCGTATCGATTTTTTGCAGCGTTGCAATTGAGGCTGGCGCTCTTGAAAGCTATAGGGTGATTCTCTTCTTTAGCTAACCGGCAAAACTCGTTTTCCAAGTAAGTATATCCGGTTTCCGGATCGATTTGACGAAGTTCCCGTATGCGGGAGCCAAGGTCTTTAGCCTCGACTTCAGTCACACCACAGGTGATGGCTTCGAGAAGTGCGTCATGGATAAAAACGTACTGCGCCTGGACGAAAAAAAAAAGAGAATTATATAATGCAAGGGCATGCACATAACGTTCGTTACTGAGTGGCAGGATGAAGACGACCGGGCAAGATTTTGTGATTGACGGATGTTACTGACCATATTTCACACAAGAATACCTGATTTCCATGTTATATTGCCAAACGCCACCAAATATACAACTAAATTGAATAAAAAGATTCTACAGGACAAAATAGCACAAGTGGTTTGAGCATAAAGTGCAGGATTACAAGGATGGAAGTGGATTACCGTTCTTTAAATTTGATTTCGTGACACTCAGGTGATGATCAAGAAATAAAAATTTCCATTTTGGTGAAATTGATTTTTTTTTAGCTCATATTTTGTCTCTCTAGTCAAATTTTAATCTCCTGCGGTGATTTATATTTTCCTATTCCAAGATAATAAAGCAAGATTTAAGCAAACTCCTGGCCATATTCATGAAAATACGATATATCAGCAGGGGCACTTTAGGTTGTTTAAACGAAGTCTAACTTAACCGCGGGTTTAAGACAATTATTAATGGGGCTTCACATCTGTTTGTAAGTGGGTCATTTTACCTAGTGAATAAATGTTTTTTTCTAGTCTGCTATATCCCTTCTGAACACTGTCTACAGTAAACACCGTTTAAATATTAGGGTTGACCAGATTGAAATTGGGTTAGACCGCGGTTTTGTAATAAAACACCGTCTAAACTTTGTATAAATAACCGTCCTTTTCCGTTTAGTGTTTTAATTGGTCCATTGCGTTTCTTGTGATTCTTGTGATCACCCAGATTGGGTTACCTTGATTTTACTTTGATTTCATTATGACCACAATCAGTTGTCAGGATTCCGAAAAGAGAATATGGTCGCTCTTGTGTCCTCAATATTTACCTCAGTTTGCACCATGAAATTTCTTTGGTATCTCATTTGACGAACAAAACCGAAAACATCCACACTGTCCTCTTGGCTAATCCTCTGCAACATGACATCTAGTGTTATAAAGGTACCAGTACGTCCAACGCCCGCGCTAACGAGAAAGTTAAGGCAACAAAACATATACAGTCAATTACTGCAATTCACTCTCATACAGTTATTGTGTAAAACATCAGTTTGCGTGAAGTAGCTAAAGCTTTAAGGAGGCTACGTCATCAGATTGTAGTATCTTTTTGAAGAGTCAAAGACATACTTTTTATCAAAGGAAATTTACAGTCAAACCGGATGTTCTTTTGCGGGCAACTTTGCAAACTTCCGCCGCAACATTGGAATTTTGATTGACAGTTTGCTTCGAGCAAGTTGGAACTGACAGCAAGTTTGAAATAGGAACTTGCTCGCGAAAGTTGCAACTTGCTCGCGTAACTTCCAACTTGCCCGAAGCAAACTGTCAATCAAAATACCAATGTTGCGGCGGAAGTTTGCAAAGTTGCCCGCAAAAGAACATCCGGTTTGACTGTAAAAATAATGATCCACTTTTGTTAATAGTTACTATATTAGTGCACTGAAACTATTAATGTGTGATTTTAGGGACGGATGACCAGGATGGGAATGGATTGAAACTTGAAAAGTTTAGGCTAAATTTTGTTTCCTAGTGTCTTTGAAAAATCGAGAAAAAATTGCTGTGATTCGTCCTTCCCTTAGGAATTCACTTTATATCTTTTTTAGGTGCAACAAAAACTTTCGGAAAATCTGAGGGAAATGGCTTAAAACTTCGTGATTAGTGTTGTTTATATAATAAACAAAGTAACACACGGCTGCTCGGAGAAATTCATATCTCAATGCATCATCTTCTGTATATTGCACAATATTTTGCAAGACAAAAGTGCAATAAGGCGCGAACAACAAAGGAAGGGGCGCGAACTGAAAGCGGAAAGCTCAGAACCCCCTGCCCACTCCCCCTTCCCCTCCCACACTACAAAGCATGCATCGCGTGAAAACTGGGCGCTCGACAAATTTCCAAACATTTCGACTTGCACTTACTGTCCCGATTGAATTCATACATACCTGCAATGTACCACCATCGGTCCCACCGATTCACGGTTAGCGCTATTGGTGTGACGCACCAGTGAAAGCAGGGGGGTGGGGTGGGAGGGTACCCCGTGGTCTGGCCACGCTGTGAGATGAAACTGCTTGACGATACGGTCGTCGTCTGGGTACTAAAAAGCGAGAAAGACAAACTTATATTTGAAAATCCGTTAATCAAGCCCAATGAATACTTTTATTTTTAATTATATCGGGTAAAAGGTGATTGATTTGCAAAGAAAAAGAGAAAGAGTAGGAAAGGATTGTCAATATTCCTTCCTGTATTTTCCATCTGAGTTCATCTTCATGCGCAAAATTCTCGAACAAGCACTCCGCTCTAAAACACCAACACATAGCCCCAGCTAAACCATCAGATACTTCCGTCTATTGAAAGAGTTTGTTCGTTAGCAAAAAGTTGAATGAAAATATCTGAAAAGTTTTTATCCAACAAAATGCAAGTCAAACAAAGTTCTGTTGGTTAGCCGGGCTTCAGAATGGGAGGAAAAATTAAGCAATTTTCAAAGAAGGGGAAAAACGGATGGATGTTAGTGGTATCCAAATCGTAACATCTAAAAGTTGTAATTTGCTAACCTTCTTGTGTTTCATCACAAATTTTCTCACAGTGTAGTGTGACATGTGAAGAGTTTCCTTTAGAGTCACTTGTATTGGACCATAACTCTTCATGCCTCGTTCCGGCCAGTACTGGTCACACTTTCTCTGAGGAAAATAATTAGTTCATTGCGTGACTTGACGGAAGTGAACGTTTTCACAATAAAGGATATAGCTTTATCGCCGGCGGAACTTGCGAAAATGGGCAAGAAATGAGTTTTCACACACTAAATGGGGGTTGGTGCTGAGTTAGGATATAATTTTTACACCATGATCTGTGACTTCGGCATCCAGTGTGAGAAATACGAGAAGTTCATCACACAGAACAATCACTTCCTTGCTAGTTTTGACTGTTATGAACCTGGTTTTGTAAGTGCTTTGTCTAGTGTGGCCAACCTGGTGAGGGTTGGCGATTGACTATCCTCACACAAATCTCGAAGACTGAGTTGTTGTAGAGAACGTACAAACGATCGCGGGGTTATACATACAGTATTGCATCAATTGAGCACTAAACAGCTGAGACAGTTGTCAAGTCTCAATGCAGGGTCTTTCCTTATCCCACCCCTGGGGGCACCAAAAGAGACCCAGGGAACACGGTTACCTCTATGACCTCAGTGACATAGTAAGATGAAAACGTGCACATGTGGGGAAAAAAAACAGCTGAGACAGTTGTCAAGTCTCAATGCAGGGTCTTTCCTTATCCCACTCCTTGGAGCACCAAAAGAGATCCAGGGAACACCGTTACCTCTATGACCTCGGTGACATAGTAAGATGAAAACGTGCACATGTGGGAAAAAAAAACAGCTGAGACAGTTGTCAAGTCTCAATGCAGGGTCTTTCCTTATCCCACCCCTTGGAGCACCAAAAAGGACCCAGGGAACACGGTTACCTCTATGACCTCGGTGACATAGTAAGATGAAAACGTGCACATGTGGAGAAAAAAAAAACCTACCCTTCCCCTCTCCTCCAATTTTGTCAGCATGACAATCACTGACGACATCTGCTCCCACATCATGCGCCAAAAGTCATCAAACGTCTCCATCAGAGGACCTACGCAAGAACAAGGGAAAAAGTAAAAAATCACGAAAGAGTTGGCAATTGTTTATCCTGGTAAGGCACAATAATAAAATGAATTATTGTTTGTCTCATGATGTTGTCACTTGGATGTACATCGCGACGTTTTGACGCTAACTGCAAGTCTTCATAAGACCATGAGGTCCACTGATTATTCTCACCGGAATAATGAGGATCAAGTTCCACACGGCCGACCATCGTGATGTTAATGTTGAGGCATAATCAGTCGACCTCATGGCCTGCGATGAAGACTAGCAGTGAAAACGTCGCAATCTACATCCAAGTGACTACATCGTGAGGCAAATGATGTACAGTATTGGATTCTATCCAATGGAAGTATAATACGTAGCAAGTGATGAATAGTCATTATCTGTGCGTGACACGAGTTTTCCTTAGGTCTAAGATATCGTATCATATGTATCATAACTCAGCAGATCTTAGCCCTGTAACATTTAGCCTTTATTCCCACCCACCCACCCGCGAGCCGCATCAGGGGGGACGGCCCTTGGTTTTGTCACCACCCCTGCTGCGGCTTTGCTTTATTTACCGGCAAACAATAAAGTCAATATGTATTCTGTATATAGTCTCTTGTTTTTTATTTACTTCAAAGACCGAAGAACGATTCGTAGGATTATAATGCACTGTATTAAAATTAAATATATGAGTATGATTTCTGATGGCAACAGAAAGCTCTACACACGGTTGCATATTTAGACGATCTCGTACCTTGAGCTGCTACGTAAGCTCTCTGTCTGTTATAACCCTAAAAAAAGACCATTAGTTCGGTCAGCAACATTTGTAAGACAAAATGATGTCACAAACACTCCTAAAAAGTAATTTATGACGATTATTGGATATTTAAGTCACATGCGTTTAGATTGTGACAAGCGAAGGACAGGCGGCGTGTATAGTTAAATATTGCGAACATAACATGAGAGATTATGTTCAAACGTGCCTTACAATCAAGGAAGAAAATCGGATGCCAAATTGTTAATGCGCCTTAGGCAGTGGCCATTAGTCCATATATAATTCATCCCACCTACCCAACTCATGAATGAATGTTCACATGCAGGGTTGACCACAACATTGGTCTATGGCTGATGCTGTGTTCACAGGGTTGACCACAACATTGGTCTATGGCTGATGCTGTGTTCACAGCGTTGACCACAACATTGGTCTATGGCTGATGCTGTGTTCACAGGGTTGACCACAACATTGGTCTATGGCTGATGCTGTGTTCACAGGGTTGACCACAACATTTAACAAATCGACCGCATTTTTCCATGGTCCATACTCTTATTACTCGTGGCGAAGCACACGAGTTGTAAATCCGGCGTTGACTTTTCTTGTTTTTTTTTTCGTGTGACATTAGCGCATGCAAATTTATGCACGCATATTTAAGTCTATGTCGACGACTATATGGCTTTCGGCCATGAAATACATACCGTAAAATCTCTCCGTGTGTGTACTCGAAAAGCAAGATAAAGAACTACTGCGTACAACTGCACACTTTCAAGACAATTCAAGGCGTTCATGGATGGATAGGACGGTTTGATATTGTGTTCGCCGCTTATTCCTGTGGGATTTTTGCTCTGGCAAGTTCTGTGTTTTATAAGTTATATTGAACTTGCCATTTGCTTAGCGATCGAGCTCCGGGTCGAGCTTAAGTGTCAGCTACTGAATCTAGTGAATGCAGTGTAGTCTTACTTTTAAACCCGTGTATACGTGAAAGCATGATGAACAGGTAATCGGCAAGGGTGTTTAAATAAAATTCACTCTCTCACTCACTCACTCACTCACTCGCTCCTTCCATCAGCTGTAAACTTAGTGAGCAAATGCTTTGTTACGAACACGTTTCGTAACAGGAATTCAACGTGAATCCAACGATAACAATAATTAATTTGATGTAAACGAATATAGACAACAATAAGCTTACAGATGTTTCGCATTTGGAGTTTTTAGTGCAACATTAAAATCGATCTAAAAGGATTTTGCAATCTAAACACGCGTTCTGATGCGTATCTAGCTTAAAATAATAAAATTTAGTTCGTAGGTAGTATGTGCTCTTGGACAGCGCAGTGATTGAGTTTGTGGCTTCATCCCGGACGGCCCGAATTCGAATCTCCATAAAGTCCCCCTTTTTTTTCTTTTTTTTTTCCTTTTTTTTTTCTTTTTTCGAACTGGACATTATGAAAGTGATGTACTTTTTTTTTCGTTCGTCAAAAATCCTTACGTTTAATTTAAAATCAAAGGCTCCTTGCGAGCCAAGTCGTGAATATGAAACAACCATCGGGGACCTTTTCCTACCCTACACAAGGTGGGTACTCTTAGATTCTACATGTTATGACTACTTCCCTTATGTTGCAGATCCACGTATCAATATATTTTACCAAAGAGGATCTCTAAAACCTTAAAACCTTCCTCTATGCGTAGCTAGTATTAACACGAAGGAATGTGTTTACTAGCGAAAATGAAAATTACGGACAAACTTCGTCGCCCATTTGTTGTCGTTGGAATATCGTCGAAGGTATGCTATGTTTTCATGACCGTTTGGCTTCAGTTTGCCCTCCTCAGGACGAGTGGCTCCTTGACGGAACCAAAAAAATGAAAAATGAAAGGGAGTGAAGGAAAGAAAAATGGAGTAAAATGATAAGCCCACGACACGAGGTATTCCCAAGCGGTCACCCATCCAAGTACTAACCTCGCCCGACAGGGCTTAACATCGGTGATCAGACGAGAACCGGCGCATGTCAACCAGTGACAGTGTTACTAAAGTTTACGATGAGCGAGTGACTTTTCTCCAGTAATCGCAACAAGGAGCCCGTTGGGCTTCGAAACTGGCTCGTTTGGTCTTATTTTCCACCCGTTTTTCATTTTAGAGTCCACAATATACAATCTAGAGTCTATTAATATGCACAGTCCAGTCCACATTTACATTCCACAGTCCGCTTTACATTCCGCACTCTGCTTCAAGGAGGCTACAATTTCAGGTCTATATCTTTTTCTTTGAACTTTGTATTGTTATCTTCGCTTTAAAATCCTTGGAACCACCTACTACAAGGAATCAGGATTGTTTTAACACAGGCATTTTGGAGAATCGGTGACGGGATTTCGAATAAATTAACAATATCAACATGATCGATCAAATAGCGTGACATAAATACGAGATGTTCGGAATTTGAACGTGACTCCACGGAGTAATGCTTGAGAACCTGCCGGGACGTGTTTTATTCAACGATGATTTGGTTAGAAAAATTCAACTCGCTTTCCTTTTACCAGAAATAGATCGCATCCGAAAATCACAGAGATTTAATTTTTAACAATTCCGTCGAAATTAGAACGGTAAATTGCCAACATCACTGATTACGCCATTTCTGAAAACCGGAAGTAAACTAGGTACGGTGTTGGCCGCAGCAAAACCGATTCCCGGGGCAGGTGACACGACAGAAACAAGGAGCCCGTTGGGCTTCGAAACTGGCTCGTTTGGTGTCATTTTCCACCCGGTTTTCATTTTAGAGTTTTATATTAGCAATCCACAATATACAATCTAGAGTCTATTAATATGCACAATCCAGTCCACATGTACATTCCACAGTCCGCTTTACATTCCACACTTTGCTTCAAGGAGGCTACAATTTCAGGTCTATATCTTTTTCTCTGAACTTTGTATTGTTTTTTTTTTCGCTTTTAAATCCTTGAAACCACCTACTACAAGGAATCAGGATTGTTTAAACACAGGCATTTGGAGAATAAAGAAACAATATCAACATGATAGATCAAATAATCATCAACAGCCGACCATAGCGTGACAGAAATACGAGATGTGTGGAATTTGAACGTGACTCCATGACGTAATGCTTGAGAATTGTTTACTCAGCAGTTCTGTAACTTGCGGGACGTGTTTAAAGGTTTATTCAATCTAAACTCAACTGTTAAACAATTGATTTGGTTAGAAAAATTCAACCCGCTTTCCTTTTACCAGAAATAGAACACATCCGAAAATCACAGAGATTTAATGTTTAACAATTCCGTCGAAATTAGAACGATAAATATTTGAATTATAGTTCCTTAATTATTGGTTACAGTTCGCTATACTAATAACGAAAACACTGCAAAATCACGCACGGTAGCGATATACATAGGATATAAATCTCAAAGCAAAGCCGTTTCCCTTAAATGATCGTGACTTCCTCCTAGACGTCTCCTAAAACGAAGAAAATGTGGAAAACATATGGTTGTATTTTGAACTAATCACAGAAACGGCTGCAGACAAGCGCTTACCTTGGAGAGAATATCTAACCAAAATTTGTCAGTGTTGCGATTGATGAATGTCACAGCAGCTGCATCAAATTGACCATCGATGTCTCACAAATCCAACAGCCGGGTCTTGTTGCAGTATCGTTTTGTTTTACAACAGCAAACGAACGATATCGCTTGCTTTTATAACCACAGCGAAATTGCACCATCAATCGGACAGAGGAAGGTCTGGAACGAGTCACGCACCCCTCCCCCCAGCAAAATCTTGCTTTTGAGTGATAAACATGCGCACGCGTAAGAAACACTTATCATATATTTTAATGTGCCATAACAAAAGCAGCAATTTTTCTAAAGCAACAAGACGATGAGAACCCGCATGTTCCCAAGAATTATCTCTTGCACGTAATAAGCATTTATGTACAGTACGTTTCTATTTCAAATTGCTTTTATAAGAAACTCGGCTCCCACAAGGAAGCCCCTGCTTCGTCTTTGCCTAATATATATAGGTTGACTTGAAGGTAAAGGTTAGTGTAGTGTGAGTTGGGGTTGGGGATGGCGGCGTTACGACGTGACCGCGTAACGCTGCCGTGACGTCGTTTTGATTACATCACTGATTACGTCATTTCAGAAAACCGGAAGTAAACTAGGTACGGTGTTGGCCGCAGCAAAAGCGATTCCCGGGGCAGGTGACACGACAGAAAAAAAAAAAAAAAGAGGGTATTTTAAGAACTGACTCGTCGCAGAGCGGCGAGCCAGTTAATAATTCACGACTTAAAAATATATATATCGAACTGTGTCAGTGTGAAAACGTAAGCTTACGGCAATATTGCGTTACGCGTTACGCGTTAGCATTTCTTCTTCTCGGGTTGGCTCTTAGGAGCCTTTGATTAGACATAATTTTAAGCTTATGTTTCTCTGTAAAAGCACTCAAAACACTTGGGAATCAATGCTGCAATGAGTAAAGGCGCCACGAGTTCAAGCTGTGTACAGCTTCTTGTTTACCATAGAAATGACGTCATAAAATGTTCAAAACTCAAGTGGAACCACGAGCCGTTAGGCGAGTGGTTTCACTGTTTGAAGAACCCGCAGAGCCAAAAGTTTGATAAAACTCATCGCGTTGCGATACCTGTTACGTCATTTTCATGGTCTATACTCTCATCGACCATAGAAATGAGCGAATCAGCGCGCGGGAATTCACACAGTTATTGTAAAATGGTCTATGGCTGATGCTGTGTTCACAGGGTTGACCACAACATTGGTCTATGGCTGTATGACTGATGCTGTGTTCACATAAGCACTGAAACTTGTTTGCAGTAAAAATGTATGAAATTTCATTGTTCTCATCAGTTGCTAATTTCACCTTTCACGCTTGTTTCTTATGCTGTTTCACGAAAGACATAAGCTCACATGAAATCTTTATAATTACACACGAACCGAAAATAGAACTCGAACTTGCTGTTGCATGATTTTGTGTTTAAATCTCACTTGTCCAGCTCTTCGAGAGCGAAGGGAAATTCAGTGTTTAACAGGACATTTGCGCTAATGTGTTTCGTCCGGCTTAGATCGAAACCACCTCGTGAAGTAGTTTCAAGCATGCTCAGAATAAACATGTTTCGATCATGATTCGCGCAATGCACCACCTGATGTGAACACTTTTCATAGTGATTTTATTTATTTGTGATTCGATTAAACATGTTTGGCTCTGGTGTGAACACAGCATGAGTCAGTTTTCCGTACGTGTTTAAGAGCTTTGTTATCAAGAAAATCAGACAGAGAAATTTACGAGTGACTGAAATATAAAGTCTTAAACTCACATCGATGAAGTTGGCGTTAATGTAGTCCGACCCAGCAATACCTTCAATTGGGTTTAGGAGCACTCTGCTGTGATCATCTGAAAAGAAAATACCTTATCAAAAAATAGAAAAACGCCAGGCCATTGTGTTTATTTTCTTCGAGAAATATACAAACTTAGAGCATGTTTTTAGGGATTAGCAAAACGTTCCATCCTTGGACTGGTCAGGGGGACATCGAAGACACTGTAGGGCCGATTTCGTACACCCAATTGTAGTGTTACGTACACAGCGACATTTTTGGACAATGACATCCCTCTTTTGAATGCTATGTAACTAGGCCTACGGTGCACTCAGTCAGTTCTAGGATAAATATGGTGGATTTACCAACTATTTCCCATAGGGAAGTTACGATTGTCATGTATGAATTCTGGCTTCCTACGTCAATCATTATTTGATAAATATTAAAAAAGCACCTACATGCGACAATGTTGGCGTATCTGTTTTTATACTTGTTGGCTGGATTCAAGAATTGTTGGAACGAAAATTCGTCATCTGGTTGAACAAGCTGAAGAACAAAATAATCAGATAAAAAACGTTTAGTAACAGCCCGCAGTGTGTCACACGCGGACCAAGTTTCAGGACATCGCTTATTGGTAAGTTAGAGATTAAAACTGAGGTAAACTGACTCATACCGCATACTCTTCCGAGAATCCATGATCCCCATCCATGTGCATTCTGTCCACATGTCTTTCAAAGTCATCTATTGGAACAGGTTGCCGCCCTGGTAAAAAAACAGTAAACGTATAAGCCTATGTGGACCAGGTCTATGTCCGGTTGCATGAAACAACCGCAAGATAAGTGAAGGTTTCATCGAAACAAACCCTAAGTACCACAGTTATTATTCTTGTGTTTTCGAAAACCGATTAACAAGTATAAACTTCATTAAGAAAACACAAGAAATTCCTCTGGTGAAGGGCGATCGGGTGTATAAAACCTCCTGTTGGGTTGTTTTATTCGAGATTTCATAAAGATGGTCGCTGAAGAGAAATGGTCGTTTGCGACAGTCTCAGTTTGACTGAGAAATATTTAAATCGAGATTTCGTAAAAATGGTCGCTAAAGAGAAATGGTCGTTTACGAGAGTCTAAATGCTGCGTTTGACTGAGAAAATTTCAAACTGTTTTTCATAAAGAAGGTCTCTGAAGGGAGATGGTCGCTTACGAGAGAGTCTAAATACAGCGTTAGACTGAGAAATGTTTCAGGTGTCTAAACTCTACGATTACTATCGATCATTTTCAGTCCACTTCCTATGCAGTTTGCCCTTGGGCTCGTCACACACTTCTTCCCCACGTAAGGATGGGATGTTTGCGTGACGATCGCTAAGGACGTCTGCGTAGGGGGCCAGGATCATCTGCGACGATCTTATAGAAAACAGCTTTTAAAGAGGTTTTTGTGTCGAAATTAATTTCGCGATTGCTTTGGTTTTGAATTGCTACGCTTCGTGATTGGCTTAAAAATCTCGCGCCACTTTCTCAACCGATCAGCAGTAAAACCGAAACCAATCGTGACTCGCTCGCACGCGTTTTCCCGCGCTTGGCGTCGGTTTTGATTGGTTCATTGGATTGTCTGCGTCTGTTGTGACTGGTCAGTAATAACTTTGGTTTTGGTTTTTCGACACGTAATTGAAAACCGCTGTAACCGCTCTAAGTAAGAACAAGATGACGCTTTTCAGTCCATTAAACCAACACAGAGATTACACAATTTATAGCTTTTGTTATACGGTGAGAGAAGAGAGGTATTAAGTTTTGGCGACAAAATCGATCGATTTACTTCTGCCTTATGCATGCGGTTTGTACGTTTTACTCAATTTTGACGTCCTCGCGTGTTTCCTATGGCTATTCCACAGGGACCGTCTGCTCGAGTTTATTTACTTGAGGTGGGTTTGCCACTAACTTCTTTGCTATTCTGTTTAATTTGCTACAATCTGTGTATTTAGTTTAAACAGTCAGTTACGAATATTGTACAGTGAAAAACCTTACTTGCTCTGCTGGCCGCCAAATCGTCTAGTGCATCCAATGACTCTGTACTTCCCATCAATCTTTTCTGAAGAGACTTTCGCTTACGACTCAGCTTTTTCATTCTTATCGGTTGGCCGTTTGAGTAATCCTCTCTGTCATCCAGCACCCTGTCGAAATTTGTTCGCTTCCTCCTTATTGACACAATCAGAAAAAAAAAAAAACATTATCGTTTATTCAGCTTCAGAAAAAAAATTACAGATTTCACAAACATGTCCTGGGGAATTGCTAGCATAAATTTTCTTAACCAGTCGTATGTGAATATGGCTGAATTTAAATGCATGAGTCTAATTCTACAAAACAACGTAACATTATTTAAAACCGGTTTGTTAACAACGAGGCTACAAGAACCTGTTAGGCTGAATTTTATTCTGTCGTGTAGATAGCCCTAAAACGTTTACGCAATTCTTACCTGTCTAAATGAACAACGAAATGGAAAAAGAGTAATTTTAGAGTTCGTTATCACACTGGAATGGGACATCGCCAGTGTCGAGTCGTCAAAAATATAAAATAATTAGCGTCTACTTTCTACCAGCTTGTGTTCTTCTACAGGTCACTGGTGATTCGTGTGTTTTTCTGTCGGGTTTGACGGGTTTGACTCGATTCAAAGATCAGTTCGTAAGTTTACATAAAGGCCAATAGAAGCGTTCACACACACAGGAAATTTTAACGGGATTTTGTGGGGCGATGTTTGCGGTGATTTACTGCGCCTTTCAATCAAAGGTTCCTATCAGTATGAGCCAACTCGTAAATATGAAACGTTCTACTGAAATAAAAAAGTCTTCACCGGCCCAAACATTAATAGTATATTGAGGAACATATCCATATTAAAGGAAAGGTATATTAAGGAAAGGTAGAAAAGTATATAAAGGTATATAGAGGAACATATCACTTGAGAACACATCCATATTAAACTTGACTTTGAGCGGCGTCACTGTGGTAAATAACTTTCAATGACAGAAATAGCCACAGATTTTTAGAGTCGACTGTTTTCGGTCGTAATTTCAGACAAACTACTTAAATTAAGATTTTTGAGAAAGGTTGCCAACTTTATCAAATTTCCGCTAAAAAAGAATAAAAGAAAGAAAAACAAAAAGAAAAAGAAAATATTCGATTTTGAAAACGGGCCAGCGCTCCCGGTAGCTATAAAATACTAATTGTATTATGTAATAAAAAAACAAAACGATTTACCTGTGTGTCCGTCTCTTTCTTTAGTCATTTTGGAAGGGATTTGCATCAGAGCGAAGAGGTTTCAAACTGGAGACGGTAAATGGCTAGACTTATGTTTTCCGGCGCTCATGAAACGATTACATTTGAAAACCGCACCGACTGAGAAACCGTCTTTGCTCTGTTACAAATCCCTACCAAACGACTAAAGAAAGACAAGGGCACAGGTAAATCGTTTTGTTTTTTACTACGTAATACACGAGTATTTTATTTACCTATAAAGCGCTCGAGTTCTCTGTGAATAGACCAGCAAATACAGAAGTGATTTGAATCGTTAAATTTCAATATTTAACCCGTGTTTATGTTGAAATTTAAAGTGTACAGTCGAACCCTTTTAAACGGCCACCCTCTTTTGAGCGGGCAGTTGTCTAAGTCCCGAATTTGTTGTCACCATGAAACGATGAAAACATCTTTACGTGACATATACAGCTGTTTCAATTAACGTTGTCGGATGAAAAAGGTGAAAAGCCAAGACCACAAGGTTGTATGGGATTTTTATGCAATGGATTTAACCCTAACCCATACTATCTTGCGGTCTTGGCTTTAAGCTTTTATCCGACAACGTTAATTGAAATAACTGTATACCTAATTCAATAAAGGTTGCTTTGGTCATTGGTAATTGGGCATTGGGAAGCTATTGTTTGGCGGTCACTCAAGCGAAGCATTGCATTGTGTTCCGTATGCCAAATGCCAAATCCCAATTACCAATGACCAACTGCCAAAGCAACCTGTATTGAATTAGGTGTAACTTGCAACGCAACGCTGACGAGAGCCGTTGCGACATGTTGCGAGACAAGTTGCTGATTATATGTTACACGTTTGCAACTTGTCTCGCAACGTTGCAAAAAGTAGATAAGTGGTCAACTTTTTCTGCAACTCGCAACGCAATTTCTCGTTGCGAAACAAGTTGCGCAGAGAAGGTGTTACACGCGCAATTTCATCCACAACTTGTCTCGCAACAGCTCTCGTCTGCGTTGCGTTGCAAGTTGCAGGAAAAAATTGCTTCGTGTGACAGCATCTTTAGTATGAACACAGCATAAAACGGATCTCTTCGAAAACGATGACGTCACGACGCAGTCGCACTCTTAAAAGCAGATCCGTTTTGAATTTTGGTGGTCGAAAACTCCGTATTAATGTGAACGATAAGAAAAAGTGTGAACTGAAACGGATTAGTGGAGATAGCCTTAGTTTTCTGTTTTTATAATTCAGTCTTGCCTTGATAATAACCTTAGTCTTGCCACATACAAACGTCGACTAAATAAATCAGCAATTAAAATTGCATGCTTACCTGACATAAATGATTCCCACAATTATCAGGATAAAAATAATAACAATGACTAAAATAAGTCCCACGACAAGTCCGACGCTGGTTGATTTTGAGGATGGTTGGGTGGGGGTGAATGCTGCCGCTGAAAAATCAAAGAAAAGAAAAACGAAAAGTAAAAATAAATAAATCGTTATACAATAGGCGATATTATATAATTAATGCAAAGAATTGCTATCATATCTCCAATTGTGTAACTATTTGGTTGTGTCGCTGATGTAATTGGGAATCCTTATGCGATATAAAGTCAGATTGCTTCTATCATTAGATGTTAGTGGGAGTTAGAAACGTGATGTTCGACGAGTTAACAAATCAGAAAGGTCTCTCACGTAAGTCAGGCCAGCCACAATTGCCCACTCCAGAAACTATTAAAAATACTATAATACTCTTTAAAGTGCAGGTTCGGGTGGTGCTTGATGTAAGCCTCATTTTCCCGATTTCTTTTGTTTTCAGCACGAACTGCACGTGCTATATATGCTTCAACTTCGTGGCAATTTGCATACGGTCCACATTTGTATGCGAACGCAATGCTACGTCCTAGCGTTCCTACATGTACTCTGAATTCCATTGTGCCATTCTAGCAAAGGATACTTGAATAATTACACCACGGTGAGACTGAGCCTGCGCATAAAAGAGTATTTTGGTATTTTTCGGAGTGGCCAATAAGCGAGTTCGGAGTTTGAAGAATAGGTTCAGTGAGCATGCGTTTTTATCCCGAGATTATTCTCTTCTTTTGTTATTTAAAATAGTTGAATTTGAATTCTATTGTATTTTTTGATTAATGCTTGTTTTTATCCCGGCACGCGCACATGTTTTTTTTAGAACTCCGAATTAGCTTATAGGGTTGTATCTTAAATCAGGTTTCTGAGCCCGCGAGAATGAGAACCCCCCACCAAACCAATGTTTTCACTGAAACCGCTGGTCCAAACCTGATTTTGGAGTGTCCATTGCAGTCACAACCGTGGCCAATAGACCCCTTTAGCTTGTATGTTTTGTTTTCCCAATGTAGGTCATGTGATGTTCTCAAGGAAATTTATCCTTTGTCCGATTTTCATAAATTATGCATCCATGTGCACGAGAAGAAAACAAAATTTAAAAGAAACAGTTCTCCAGGGTAACATCACATGATCTACATTGGGAAAACAAAACAAAAAGCTAAAGAGGTATATTCTTTGCAGTAATAAATAAACCATTTTATTTCGATGTCAATGTATTTTGCACGAAAGTGCTAATTGGGGACACCGTAAATAGAAGAAAGTAACACAAACTTAAGACAAACGTTTTAAAAATCCCAACTGGTGTTTGGCTGACCGGTGGTACAGGGTTTGAACACGGGGCTACCGTGGGACCTTCGGATTACAATTCCAGCGCTCTAACCACCGGGACACACCGTCTCCCTAAAGTAGATAACTTAAGCGTTTTCGGGTGCGACGGCGACTTGACTGGCAGAGGTAACTGAAACCGACGTCACCGTCGCTTCCCGCCAAATTCAAATGTTAAGCACCGAGTTCATTCAGACGGCGACGACTTTAATATCATTCACTTCGCAAGGATTCAGTGTACGAATTTGTAAGAATCGAATCTTTTATTGAAATATAAACAAACTCGTCAAAGTAGCGAGGGTAAAATCTTACGAATACAGTAAGTGCAAGAGCAGCAAATTGCAATCTAAAGCTGATTATGGCACTGGAGTTTATCTTAGCGGAGAAAAGTTCTAGCTTGTTTACAAAATTAGGCAAAATTCCACTTCAGGCTTTTTACTACGACAAACAACCCGCTAGATGTTTCGTTTTCGCGGTATAATCGAGCAAAGATAATTGTCAAATCAAAATTAATGTTACCAGTCTGAATATTTTGCTCATTTCTTTGGACATATCTGCAAGTGTTTAAAAGGACGGTTTGTTGCTTGGCATGACCATGTGCTGATGTTTACATAAACGAAGACATTTTACATGATACAAATTAAAACGAATTTTAGGTAAGAAAGAAATGGAAAATCGAGCTTCAGATGTCACCTATATATTAAGGAATAAATTACGAGTAATATTTTTGAAAAATGTTTTGTTGGATGCTCCAAAACTGACGAAAATGAAAGTTTAAAACTCACGTCCTCTCCACAACGGCAAACTCTCTATCTTTACGTTGCCGACGGGACCGCGACAGCAGGCAGGCTACCTAGAGCATGCGCAATATCGTACAAATCATGGCATCACTTTCGGCCGAAGTCGCCGTCGCTGATTTCCCTTTCGTAAACGGTCGATGCCATTTTTAACGGTCGATGCCATTATTAACAAACGGTCGATGCCATTTTTAACGGTCGATGCCATCATTAGCATTCATTAGTAACCAAGCCTTCTTGTAATGGTCGATGCTATTTCTCTCTAGTTTATGCCTGGATTGGGACGAAAATAGGCTATCATTATTAGATCAAATTGGGCCTAGGTAAAGCGATTATTAGATCTAAGCTAGATTCACGGTTAGGTGAGATTTAGGGTTAGGGTGACCCGTTATTGATATATATTAAGAAAAGCATGTTTTATAATTAAATTTTTCTTGGGTTTGCCGGATCAACCCAGTGGTCTAGTGGTAAGAGAAAGATGTTAGCATGCAGAGGTTCCGGGTTCGATTCCAGGTAATTATATTCCATTTTTCTTTTTCTGATAGAAAAAATAATTCTAAAATTGGTGAAAATTTTTCTAAGTGTCGCTAAAATGGCAACGACCGTTTACGAAAGGGAAATGCGCGTCGCCGTCGCCCCGAAAACGTCTGTTGCTAAAAGTGCCACAACGAATTTTTGTATTTCTTTTCCGCTTTTTTTAACGCAAATGTATCTAATAGGTTTAGACAAATGTGAATTGCTATAAATAAGATTGATATATTCTTACACAGCCCAGAAATAGCTGGCCGAAAACCCACGGAAATCACGTCCGCCATTACTCCGTTCATAAATCCGAGCCCACGTTCTACTGGTTTGCGATCTGGTACACGTGACTTCATTAATGACGTCAATGACTCAACACGATTCCCTCCGGGTCACAGACAACAAAGCCAAAAGGCAAGTGTTGAGTCAATGACGTCACAAAATCTTTAGGCCAACTCGATCCAACTCTCAGGGTTCGGTCCCGGTCATTTTTGAAGTGAGTAATGGCGGAATGCCGAATTCAAAATGTAAAGTTAACATAATGGCACTTCCCGTACGAGTTTTGACTTGAAACTTCGCAAGGTAAGTAAGGAATACTTAAATTTTCAAAATATGAAAAGAAAATATATATATATATTTTTTTTTATCACAGTGGCACTTTAAGTTCTCTAGTGAGCATATGAAGGTGATGTGACCCTGTTATTGCGGCTGGGTCCCTGTTTCCCGCCGTTTTAGTCACACGACGTTTGTTTGGATTACTTCTTGTTCGGTAGTTGTTTGGCGAGGCCGGCAAATCCACTCCAAGTAACGACTAAAGAGACTTAAATTGGCTAAATTTTATTTTGTGAGATCTCTGATATTGTTGTAACCAGGAGATCGAAATTTGTTGAGATCTGGAGGAATAAAGCCCGTCAACAAGTGACCTGCGTTTAGGGCGTTGGGTTTACAATCTGGAGGCACCAGGTTCATGCCGTCCTCTCTGACCGCAAGATGGATTTGCAGCACTGTAGAGTTTGAATTCCAACGCACGCTATTTTAATGGCCAACTGGTTAGCCTCACACCAGTTGGAATTTTTAAAAATGTTTCTAAAAATTAACAGTGTCCCTAAAAAGCGCTTTCTTAACATATACATCTCTTCCATAATTTACAAAAGTCACTTACACTACTTACATGCTACGGTTGTAACATTTAACAAAATTAAAGAGAAGAAAAGAAAAAAAATTATCATTACCTATAATAAGTAGAGCCTGATAAAATCACTTACAATACATACAATGCTTACATTACTGAAAAAAGCGATAGCCAGATAAGATCTTAAACAGTTTTCAGTGTTACTATAAATTGACTTGCAGCTTTGCCTTGGATGTTTCTGTGTTCCTAACTACGCTTAATACATTGACACCTAAATAAAGTATTTTAGTGTCTGTTTTCTGTGGGTTTACGCTGCAATCAGTTACTAAAAAAACATACCTGTTTCAACCGGTTCAATCCATGGACTTGAGGTATAGACATCCTGGAAGTAAAATTGTTATGTATCTTTATTATTTATAGAATTCTCCTTGGATAACAAAAAAATCCAAGCTGTGCACGGAAGACATGGGCTTAACGTCATTAATTTCTCAGGCTGATTCAGGTTAAACTTGAATGGTTAGGCCTGGTTCACACGTGCGACGCAAACGCAAATGCAAATGCAAATGCAAGCGCAGACGTAAGCAAACAAGTGCTTTTCACCTTGCGTTTGCGCTTGCATTTGCGTTGAGCCCGGTTCACACGTGTGAAACGCAAACGCAAGTCAAATGCAAATGCAAGGAAATGAACATTTTTCCATTCGTTGCCTTTGCATTTGCACTTGCGTTTGCATCTGTGTCGCACGTGTGAACCAGGCTTAAGGGATGACGGAGTTGGTAGTGCAGTTGTCGCGCTTCCCATGGAATGTCATTTTTAAAATGGACTTAAAAAATTTCCCCTAAACATGATTTAGTGGAGAAAAGTGGCGGAGACCGGGAGATGGAGACTAGAATGACATGATTAGCTCTAAAAATGAGGACCCTAAAATAAAATCTGACCTTATTAACATAAGCACGCTGGAACACCGCATAAAATGTATTTCCCTCAAGGGGCCCGTTGTAAAATTCTGAACTACCGTCCTCCTGTCTTCTCCTCCTTCTGCTAGATACGTCTTTTGTGACCGCGCTAGTTCGTCTCCCATCTCCCACTGTGAAAGACTTGTAATCATTAAAGTCTTCGGCTCTGAATTCAACTGCTATATACGGTACCAGTTGGGGCTTTCTTTTTCGCGCATCTTCGTAGGTGTACAAATCTTTTGCCTTGTATTCTTCTGGGTTTCGAGCCGGTACTGCTTTTCCTGTGTTGTCTGTCGCTAACTCTATCACTATCACTTGATAATAGCTAAAAATTAAAAAAAAACTTAATAAATAACAACACAAAACAAGTTTGAGACATATATGCTCCCTGCCCAACCCACAACAGCTACAGTACCGGATAAAAGGAACCTAAAATGAATTCTAAATTGTACCTAGATTGAGTTATTGACAGGTTTGCAGTTCGCGTGCACATGCATTCTGCTCTGACGTCCTTCGTGGGGGAGTATTATAAATTCTATAATAACTAACTAATAAAGATTTTTGTTGTTGTTGTTGTTGTTGTTGAGGAAAGATTACTTGACGAGCCCAAACGAGGTGTGCGCTGGAGGCTACATTGAAACAGGTGAAGCGAAACGAAACAATCACTGCTTTAGCAAACTGGCGCCGCAACGATTTGTATTTTCGGAAGGAAAGCACCGATATTTCGGCGTTTCGAAAATTTACTCTAGTTAAAACGTACATTCGTATTTCTTTGAGCGTAAAATATATTAAAAAGCTCAGTAGTTTTGTTTTCGACGAAAGTTATTTTTGACCTGAAATCAACCATATTTTGTGTAGAGCCACGTGCACGGCGTGGCGATGCATGAAGAACTCTTTGAAAGTTTGGTTTGGTTTCGTTGCTGTGAATCCGGGAATCCGTTTAACCCCACGAAATTTCGTTACGGCGATTTTTCGTTTGAACGATATCTCCTTTGACTCCATTCGAAATATCGTTGCGGCGAACTTTCGCTAGAATAAAATCTCTTCGAGAAGTCGCGGTCGTTTTAACGCGATGGCAATCCGTACGAGATATCGTCGAAATATCGCGGCAAAAACAAAGCGCAATATTCGACGAATGTCGTTCGCATTACTTTTGCACAATACCGTAGGTAGTTTCAAACTACACATGCCGGCCAAATTTTGAAGCGCAAGAGCATTTCGTTCAAAAGTAATAGACGAACGAGTATTAAACACTTCTAGTAAAAATGCATGGAGCGGCCATCTTGGTGTCCCACTAAGGGGCACTAACATGTCGATTAAAAATTCAATGTCTAAATTACACCAAAAATCTCATCACGCAATATTGGATTCACTATAAGCATCTATAATGCAAAAATAACTTTCAACTGGTTTAATTTTGTATATTTTCACCGCTATTCCGAAATAGCGTGACGAACTGGCGTGACACATTTAAACTCTTTAAAACTCGGAAGCAAAATATCGTTAAAACCTGAAACTTTTTGTGAAGGAATGTAACACTGGTATCCACATACCATGTTAGAAACAGCTTTGCAGGATGTGTAGTTAAGATTTTTGATTTTGAAAACATCACATGCAAACCAAGAATTCATGTTTTTTTTTTATAGTATCTTTTATACTAAATAAAATTTGATATTAAGGGAGAGTTACAGATCAGTTTTATGCAATTATCTCGTTAGTTTCAAGCAATCGAAAAATGTCATCATAGGTTTGTAGATGAATGTTATCTTATGTTTTGTGATTTATTTGATGATGTTTAGAAATTCAGAAAAATAAGAAATATTCAAGATTTAAGGAAGTTTTAAAATTAGGTATTAATTAGTATAGATGGACACCAAAACAGTTAGTCTACAACATAGGATACTCTTTCGTGGGTATCAATAGTTTGCTTTCTTCTATGCCTTCTTTAAAACTCGTACAATTTTATTCAAATACAGGTTATCAACCGAAGGGTTGATGACAATCCACAGATGGTCTTGTCGAAATCCCAAAAAAGATAAAGTCAGGCAGAATCAATCCTACAATGTGGTGCACTTCTCAAAGAAAATAAACACATGAAAAGTGCTCTGAACAATCATACCTTACATCTCCCTTCTCATTGGAAGCTTCAGCCAGCTCAACTCTGAATGAAAAGCTCTTGACTGTTTCTCTGTCTGGAGGAGCTAATGTGCCCAGCGTAGGAGGAACTGGAGAAAAACAAATGTTAGATTTAATTTGTGCACCTCCAGTTGAAACATGGATTGAATACTAAAACTTCAATGGCATGGTTCATTTTCAATGGACACTTAAATAGTTGATCTTATATGTGTAAATGTTGTATTGAAAACCGTCGTACACACACACTGACATACACACACTGGAATGTAAGTTCACTTTGAGAAGTGTTTGCCTAAGAAGCAAATTGAAATTGCCCTTTTAACCTATTCTCAAACCACTAAATAGGACTATATATATATTATTTCATTGAAACAGATGTGAAATTCAGTGCGGAAGCAAAACACTTTCATGATCTGATTCAATGTGGTGAAAACTCGAGCCCGTAAATTTATAAAAGTTAACTTGTTTTTCCATTAGCTCTACCTCAGGCTCGCACGATAATTACAGGAGAAATGTCACGGTGTCATTTCAAACTTTGTTTTAACAGAAACCGAATAAATAATGATCAATGTATCAAAACTGTCAATATGTGTCTCTAGTCATTGATGGACTAAGTCTGAATGGATTGCAACTTGAAAAGAGTAAGCCAAATTTTTTCATGTTGCCACATTTTTGTCTTGAATGTGCTACAACAGACCGTTGATTTCGTTCACATGGTGTTCTATTGCTATTTTGTAAAATGGGCCGCGTCACGCGAAAAGGGCCCGGACGATATGACAAGTGATTTCGAGTAATGCTCAAAATGGCAGAAGCCTTGCGGTATGTGCATTCAAGGCGCGATTTTTACGGGTTTAATTTTTATTTCCGGACGTTTTTTGCTTCCATCATATTATTTAGGGATTATAGTGGGCAAAAAAGCTGAAAACTCAAACTCGAGAAAATATGTCCTCCGGGCCCTTTTCGCGTAACGCGGCCCATATGGTATTGCAGCATAGTTTTAGCCAAAAATGGCCAAAATCCCAAGGCTATAAATCGGCGGGTCTCCCAGTCGCCAGTGGCGATTTAAAACTGACCAGGGCCACCAAAAGTTGAGGTTTTAGCTCCCGATGTGCGACTATGATACAGAATTTCGAAAAGTTGCAATGTAAATCGTTCAGTATAAAATATGGACTGCGGACTACGTACTGCGGACTACGGAATGCAGACAACGGACTACGGACTGGGTATAAAACACGGACTACGGACTCGGTATAAAATATGGACCAGGAAATAATACGCGGACTTAGAATTACGGACTGCGTATAAAACGCAGACTGGGTGTAAAGTAACGAGGACCGGAGCTGTGAACATAAAATATGATATACCTCGACAAATACCTAGAATTTTAATACGTGGGGGTCGCGGAATGTTACTTTTCAAACGTTTGGTCTCTTGACATTTGTAGGAACATTCAAATGAAGGAAAGCAGAAATATTATCTTTTATTATATAGCAAACTGGTCCACGATGAAAAGGAGCAATCTGATTGGTTCCCTGAGTGGTCTGAATTTTGCAACACGAACCGCTAAGATGGACCGCTTACGAACTCATTTCGCCGAATTCCTTTTATGAAACAATGAACAAATGAAACTGTTTTCTATTAAGTAGAAACATTTTTTCTCAAGTTTGGCGGACAATTTTGGTTTTGTATTAAGTAGAAACATTTTTCCTCAAGTTTGACGGACAATTTTGGTTAAACTTTTCGCAAAGTGGCTTGAAAAATGCAAGAATATGCTTAGCTTTGGCGCGCGCGTTAGTCAAGAATGGTTGCATTAATTTATCGGGAAATTTTTAAAAACGCCACTATAATAAAAACTTTATTAAACTAGCTTGTTCGATCCGTATTGAGAAATATTGGTCTTATTCTTTCCCAATACGGACCTCACTCTAGATCACTAACATCTATAAGCGTTGTGTCTAGAAGCCCGGCAGCCGGGAAGTGTTTTCAAAAAACTAGATACTCGGCAGTCTGAAATTCTCATAGAATTTCCACGAAATATCTCATTTAATTCTTCTAAGAATAGTCGATCTTTGTTTAGAAATGTCAAGCGATTTCAAAAAATTATTTTGGATTTGTAGTTCAACGCAAGAATTCCGCATAACCCCTACATAATTATGCATACGCTCCATTATAAAAGAGAACAATAGCGCGAACAATAGACCTCCTCTGGGAATAGCATATATTTAATTATACAAGTTTTAATTTTTTTTCCTGAAGTCTTTACACAATTTGGTCTAAAATACGCAAAATCGTCACAATTTTCTTAAAAATTTCGCTGTTTTTCGTGCTTTTAGATTTCTAACGCGAATGAAAATATTGAAAATGATGCGTTTTGCGCGAAAGGTGGGCCTTTAAATGGGGCTAGGGAAACTGTGTGGATTAATCGACCCGACAGAAATAAATTGTAACTCGCCGTTCTTGTTGTTTTGCTTTTTTTATGTCGGCTGCTGGGCATCCAGAGACAACACTTAAGATGATATTTCTGCTTTCCTTTATTTGAATGTTCCTTCAAATGTCAAGAGACCAAACGTTTGTATAACAAATATAGATATTTGTCGAGGTAAATCAATATTTTAATATGTTCACAGCTTCGGTCCTTGTTATTTTACACCCGGTTTGCGTTTTATACGTAGTCCGTGATTCTCAGTTCTCGTTTCATTCCCTCGTCCATATTTTATACCGAGTCCACAGTCCACAGTCCGTAGTCCTCGATTTATACCCCAGTCCTTGTTTTATATCCAGTCCGAAGTCCGTAGTCTGTAGTCCGTAGTCCGTAGTCCATGTTTTATACTGAGCGAATGTAAATTATGCAAAATACAAACTTAAAATAAAACTAAATATGTAGTTAAATTGGACTACCTTTCTCTTCTTTTCTTTTTCTCATCTCCAATTTCATCAATTTTAGTGCATTGTTAGTTTTGAAGTGGAAAATTCCAAGCCGTTTTAACGGTGGTTTAACGAGCGACCACATTCACAACATCCAGACGCCATTTTGATTTTGATTGCCACGTGACTCTAGACTTACCCAGAGTTCTCTACGGGACGGGAAAACAGTCCCGTCCCGCACAGAACCGACTTTCAACTGTGTTCTTTCCTTTTAGTTAACGCTCCGTTAAAAGCCGTGGGGCGTTTATACAAGTTTTTCGTTCTGAACTAGAGGGGCCACTAAGAATTCAAGAAAACACCAAGCACTGGAGTTAAAAATTGTTAAAATGGCCACAAAATTCCGGCGAAATTTGAGATACAGGCTACAGTCGTATGATAATGGACTCTTAGCTTCGGTAGTTAACATGTAGGAACAACTCACTCTCAGATAAAAATTAATAGGGGAGTACCAATACTATCGATCTCAGACGTCCTTGGACAAGGGATTTTTTTCGGCCCGCTTCACGGGCCGTTGGTTTCAGTCTGCGGTTAAAAAAATGTCGTCACGTGATGACATTTTTTTGGCTCTGCGGTTTCAAAAATGTTGATCACGTGATGCTTTATTTCGACTTCCCACGGCCGTGAATTCATTTTCGCGCCAACATGTCCGTTGTACAATTTAAGGTTTTTTACTGCGTAGTTTTTCGTTTTTACCTGTAGTAAAGTCGCCACCGGCCTGCACTATCGTATCTATTATTCCGCTTCTTATGTCATTGGACAAAGCTTTCCCTGGATGATAGCTTCGGCCGGTTTTACTCCCCAACATCTTTGATCACTTTGCCGGTTTTCTTTTTGGCGCGAGTAACCGAATGGCGTCACGTGATCAACATTTTTGAAACCGCAGAGCCAAAAAAATGTCATCACGTGACGACATTTTTTTAACCGCAGACTGAAACCAACGGCCCGTGAAGCGGGCCGAAAAAAATCCCTTGTCCAAGGACGTCTGAGACCGATAGTATTGTATTGCGCTGACGGAATGTGGACGAGTTTTGGCATACTCTGAACATGAATTTTTTTTCGAAAGTAATTTCGGTCAGCATCTGATCTTTATTTTTACTTATAGTGGGAAAAAAGGTTCTGCGTGGAGTGACCTCCTTTAAAGGCCCACTTTCACCCAAATTGCTGTGCGCGCCGTGATCTCTTACTGTGCTGAATAACACGAAATTCACGCTTGAATGCGTGCAACCAATCAGATCACGCGTATGAACAATGGAGCATTTCAAAACAAAAAGAAACGACCGCAAAGTGTTTTGGGTGAAGTTGAGCCTTTAACATTTCCAACTAACACATGTAATTTGAAGTAACAATGAATGCTCGTAGCCGTGTCCTACATTCCGCATTAATTGGCACGGCTTGAAAACTGCAATTCGGCAATCGAACAAATAATTTCTAAATTTACCTCCAGGGAGTGTTCGTTTTTCAGTCTCGTTAGAATACGGCCCAATTCCGCCACTTGAGTGACAAGCCACTTGTATTCGATAATAACGCCAAGGCTCCAATTCTGTAATAGTGTAAAATTGTTCTTTCACATTGTCGTTGATAGTTTTCTTTCCTGATTTGCCTTTTTCGTAGTACAACACATCATAACCCAATATTTTACCATTCGGCTGGAGTGGCGGGTCCCAGGATAAAGTCAAAGATGTTGAAGTGACTTGTAGTACAACAACATTTCGTGGTGGACCACTAGGAGCTGTAACAAATAATAATTAGATAAGTTATAAATAAAATAGATTATAAATTAATTGATTTATCAATAAATCAATGACTTTTTTTAATTGATTGATTGAATGATTGATCGTTCGTTCGATCGATCGATCGATCGAACGATCATTCATTCATTTATTCATTCATTCGTTCCATTAATTCATTCGTCTATTCCATCACTCATCCATTCACAGTTCTTTCCCTTTGGTGACCGTATCAAAAAACGTTCAAGTGGAAACACTAAGCCACTAGAATATTTAATCTTATGCCCCATTCACACCAACGGTTAAACATGTTTAAATGTTGTTTAGTTTAACCACGTTTTAGCTTCTATCTTGAACGTTTTGAAATGTATATGACTCAAACTGCCTGAAATGGTAATAAAAGTCATTATGCTTCTTTTAGTAAATATTTCACTCCAAATATTACGTGAGGTTAGGAGGTATTTTTCTAAACCTGTTTTAAACTAAACAACATTTAAACATGTTTAAGCGTTGGTGTGAATGGGGTATTAGTTTGACCCTTAGGTTATTCACTGCCATATATATATAAATGTACAGTTTCGAAATGCGAAGTAAAGAAAATAGGTCATTGGTTTTGCATAAGAGATAAGATGGACTCAAGTTACCTTGTAGTAAACCCAAACTCTACACAATGTAATAGATGTAATTCAACGACCTAATAACTATGTGTTACGGCAGAGACAAACACCATTGACTCAAAACATTGATTGTATACATATTCCTAGGTTGTTAAACAATTTTATCCGTACGAAGGTCAAGATCTTTTCTTGAAACTCTCTTAACACAAGGAGCGTAACTACAAGGTTACATTTATGGGGTAAAAAAAAAAGGTCACAGTGCTCGCTTGGAAGAAAACCAACCGTGTTCGAAATGTGCGTCGCTGACGCAAGAATAAATGTAAAGCAGTGCAACCGCCCCGTCACACAGGTTACCATCTTTAAATTCTGCATTCTTATACATTCCTACCTGCAGCTTTGGTCATCCTGGATAAAAGATATGGAGGCCCACTCACATTCTTTTTCAAGTTGTACGCCACAACAGAAAAGGTGTAATTTGTATAAGCCTTCAGACTGCTAACCAATTTATTCCTATCTTTTCCCGCTAGGACGAATGTCTGTATAATAGAGGGAACGATAGACGTTTTCCAGTACGAAAGGTAATAACCAATCCTTCCGTTTGGTTCACTAGGAGGTGTCCAAAACAGTTCCATTGAAGAACTTGTTGTTGTTTTAATCGCCACTGAGGCGACCTTGGAAGGCTCTAAAAAAAACAACGGAAGGTTTAGACTCGATGTCAAACACATAAACCAATATTTTAGACCGGTAGGCATCCCTATTTTTCTGTTATCTCAAAACACAAAATATCCCAGCCAAGGGGGAGGGGAGGGAGGGGGGGGGGTTGGGGGAGGGTTTTGGAGGGGAAAAGGAGAGGGGAAGGGGGGGGGGCAGGGGGCAGGGGGCAGGGGAGGGAAGGGGGGAGGGGGAGGCAGACAATCTGTGTGACCGTTCGTATTTTGAAATTTAGAAGAAATGCATGAGAATATCGAAAGGTTCATATCATCGTAAAATACTGCGATGAATATTCCATATAAGTTCAGAATAAACATAGTTTACTTTAGATGTTGTGTATTGTAGTCCTTGTAGCTGAAAACGGTGACTTTTAGCGATTTGAACGGTTTTGCGTCGGACGTTTACCTGACTATATTTATATCCATCTATGTCCGTTTCGAATCGCTTACTTGTGGACAGAGTTGTTCATCGTAAACAATCTCCGTTTTACAATCCCAACGATCGAAAACGAACACGTGTGAAGGGAGAAGAAAACTTAACTGTTCCCTGTCCCCAGAGACTTACTTGTTTCATCCGTCAGAACATTAATTACAAGGCTCATATCTCCTCCCCCGGCACCCGTGAAGGCCTGGACTCTAACTTCATAGCGCGTGTACGGTGTCAACCGGAACAACGTGATGTTAGTATGGAGACCAACCTCCTCGGTCAAAAATTGGTCAGTGCTTGATGTCAGTCGGTAAAACACCTGGAATAGCAGTAAACAGTAAGAAAGGTCAAGAAATTAAATTGAATTAAAACACATCGAGCGCGCACTGCCACCTTGACTTTTGGCGGGAAAATTTGGAGGCAACGAGGAAGGCCGAATACGCCAAATATGCAACGGCATTACAAGTAATACGGAAACGTTGGCACTAAATAAAACCCTGATTTATATACCTTATATCCTTTAAGCTTGCCATTAACGTCTACTGGCTCTTTCCAAGTGACCAAAATGGAGTATCCGCTCGTATTCCAACCGCGCAAGTCTTGTGGTTTCGAGGGCACTGGTGACGAATGATTCACATAAATTAAATTATCTATAAACATCTGGGGGACGGGAGGGGAAGGAAATGAATTGTCTCGCTTTTTTGATATGTATTTTTTTGTTGGATCTTTTTCTTCTACCTTTGTTTGTCTGTTGTTTTGTTTGGGTTTGCTTTGATTGTTTGTTTGTTGATTGATGCCAAAACAAATCAGAGTTACAATACAGCATCGCAAATGTCTAGAGTACTTATGGTTAAATTGCACTTATCAAGCTCTTCAGAGGCGAACAGCCATGCAGCCTTCAGCAAAGAGACAGCAACTGTTTAAATAATGAACTTCCTCCGGTATAGATCGACACTACCTCGGGAGATAGTTTCAAACATACTTAGAATAAACATGAGTCGATCATAATTCACACAGTAAAACATGTTGCATTCATAACCAGACTAAACGTGTTTCGACCCACATTGTATCTACCAGCGATTGAATAACTAAAAAGATCTGCAGTTCGACTCCACTAACGGACCTTCTGCCAATCATTACTTATTGAAATTTTAGCAAAAAGGTTCACTCTTCAGAACGGCACTTCAAAACAAACAGAACTCCAAATTAGTTCGCTTAACTAGCAGTAGGAATGTAACTTAAGCGCTTCACAAATTTTAAATCCAAACCCGTAGAAAAAAATTCACTACGAGTAGTCCCTTATTTTTCTCTAATAAAGTGCAGTGTAAGTTCTTTCACTCATTCCGCTCACCATCGAGTTTTAAAACTCAAGTAAATTATACTGTATTACACACGGTTAATTTATAGGTGCATACCTCCTTCTGCCGTTTTATAGCCATTTATAGAAGCTGGACCTTTCCCAACTGAAGTACTGGCAGTAAGAAAAACAGTATACCGAGTGAAGGCCTCTGTGAAAGAAAATTAAAATACAGTCAATTATCTCCCCCAGGCGACACTCAGGGCTGGATATTAAATTCCATATGGTCTTCCGTGTATCCTTATTACAGAGTACAGCCAATCAAATGCGCCCTTGTGTTACAACGGTTTTCAATTGAGTGTCGAAAGTAATTTCGTGATTGGTTTTGTTTTCCATTGCTACGCTTTGTGATTGGCCAAAAAATCTCGTGTCACTTTCTTAACCAATCAGAGGTAAAACCAAAAACAATCGTGACTTGATCGCACGCGTTTTCCCGCGCTTGGCGCCAGCTTCCTGCATTTCCTTCGAGTTCTGATTGGTTCATGATTGGCTGCGTTTGTTGTGATTGGCCAGAGTTTTACGTCACGCAAGCTCAAACTGCTCTAATGCAATAGCATTACAATGTACCACTACAGCTTGAAAGACATGTCATCAACAAAATTTATTTAGCTAATACTACTTACTCAGATTAGGAATCTCGTATGAACGCGTAGCTCCATTCAACACAGTGCAGTTTTTGTTTTGCACCTCCGTGGCCAGACTCCAACATAACTCAAATGTTTTTATGATACCATTGGCTTCTTCAGGGGGCTTCCACATGACTTCTAAGGAATGGGACGTTGTGTTTACACTCTCTATGACCGGTTGGCCAGGAACTGCAATAACAACGTAAGTTCTTTAAGTATAGTTTAAAAAACGAGCAGTAGTGTATTATCAGGTTTAAAAACTCGAGGCGAAGCCGAGAGTTTTTACACCTGATAATACACGTGCTGCGAGTTTTTTGAACGGCTTCAAAAACATTCTTTCAAAAGCGTGTCCCTTCAGAATTAAAACAATTGCGCTTTTGTGCAATGAGGAAATTAGCATACGAGAAAAACAAGTAGACTAGCTATAGACTGATTAGCATACAACACATGTGCCACGTCTTCGACGAAGTGACCATTGCTTCCCGGCTCCTGTCGAAAGTTTTGGGATTTTATAGTTCTGAAGGAAAACATCTACTGAAAAATGCTATACTAAAGTTGTCAGGTACGGTAGATAAAACGGCTGACAATTTTTTTTTAGAGGTAGAGAACGAGTAGAAATAAGCAGCTTGCATCTGCGAACCAGTCGCTTACCTAGCAATTTACACGAGGGTGCTGGTGTCATTCAAATAACGGCTCACTTGTTAAACTGTTGGTTGTTTATTTTGTTGAGAAGATTCCAAATAGAATGGCGAAAGACCAGATTTTCGTAAAACAGTACTGCACAAAAATATTAAAGTCGCCATTTGTTGCACTAAGAATCCTGAACAATTACTACCCATATCAGTAATCTTTATATAAAAATTACGTGTGATCTTAATATAAATTTCACGGTCATTTTAAAAATCATTCTCATTAAAAATTCAGCGGTAATTGTATTGTTTGCCCATTCAGCCCCGAACTCCCCTGTGACTGAAATCAAAGCCGCCACCAGGCTTTTCATAATGACCGTAGATTACCAGGTATAAAGGCTCGTTCACATGATCGATTTGCGTCGTGTGATTGGCTGATATGCTCATGAATTATTAATGAGTTTTTGAATTTTACATAAAACAGCGACAAACGTGGGTTAAGAGGTATACATGGCTAGGCAATTTATCGCCTTGTGGGTCAGAAAACTTGAAAGGTCTGATTATGATTTAATTTCTCTTTGAATATCTTTCTCTTTAATAGTTTTCTATTAGTATATCGTGATGACAAAGGTACTTGATTTTAATTGGGACAGTTTTGACCCAAAATGTTAATGAACATGTAGAAAGCTACTAAGAAATACAAGATCTCCCCAAGTTACACCAAATCAAATGAGTACAAAACATTTAAAGTGTCCCCACGATCAAATTTTTGATTTTCATTTTTTCTTTTTACATTTTCGTGTATTATAACACTTTCTTACTCATCTTGCCAAATTTCAATCCATTACGAACATCAAAAGTCATTTTATTTTAACATTTATTTCCGAGAATTTACGGCCGCCATTAATCAACCTTGCTCCAAAACCGCAGTCATCGCCTCAAAAGGACGATAAATACAACCAGAAAATTCAATGCTCTCTAATCCTTGGATGCACGGACAAAAAAGCGGCCTTTGGGCGGGTTACGGGCGCCCGTTGGCTTGGCTTAGCAGCCAGGCCGTTTGGTTCAAACCCTCTCGTCGGGGAGGGACACGAGCAAAACAACCGTTGCAAAACTGGATTCGCACGAGTACCCAGGGGACGCTTTGTGAACATTCGAGCCGCCAGCCCGGTTGTTCGAAAAGTTGGCGGACTACTTTTTTCTTGTATCAACTTCAAATTCCTTCTATAAAACAGAGAATAGCTGCGGTTACACGAAGCACTTTTCCCCAGGTAAATTAATTTACCTCGGCGACGGCAACGAGAACGTGAAAAAAATAACAGGTTTAATTAGCAAAACAACGACTGTGCACGTGCGTTACACGTTTTGGTACATTTCTTTGCCGTTCTCAGCTGCAAAACAACAACGTCAAATGATCAAGTTTGAGGTTTCCTTTCTCTGTCTGAGCTTGAAATCCTTTCTTGCGAAATAACGGCTACCAAACATTAGACAAGTACTGCAAAGAACCGTAAATGAGTTCTTCTAAAAGCAGCCAGGACAGCAACAACAGGGAAAACTTCAGTTAAAAACTTTTAAACTACCTCGCAATTATTCCAAACTGTAGGACTTTCAGTAATTTTTCTAATGTTCGGGAGCCGTAAATTTGTAAGAAAGGAGTTCAGAGAGGAAACCTCGAATTTGGTCATTTGACCGCGTTGTTGTTTTGCAGAGAACGGCAAAGAAATGTACCAACGTGTGTAACGCACGTGCATAGTCGTTGTCTTGCTAATTAAACCTATTGTTTCTGGGTTTTTTTTTTCACGTTCTCGTTGCCGTCGCCAAAAATTCTAGGTAAATTAATTATTTACCTAGGTAAAACTGCTTCGTGTAGTGCTTCGTGCTGTTAAACTTTTCGAACAACCGGGCTGGCGGCTCGACTGTTGGCAAAGCGTCTCCAGGGTACTCCTGTAAATCCAGTTTTGAAACGGTTGTTTTGCTCGTGTCCCTCCCAGACGAGAGGGTTTGAACCAAACGGCCTGGCTGCTAAGCCAAGCCAATGGGCGCCCGTAACCCGCCCGCAGGCCGCTTTTTTGTCCGTGCATCCAAGTATAGACCGGTTCACGACGTGAGTTGCATGATGGGTAATTGGGGCAAGACGGCGGGAATTTCAAAGATTTGTATTGGAATTCAAAGCCATCTAATTCTTCCTGAATTCATATATTTGACACTTTCTCTTTGAAAAGTGTAACTTATGAATTCAAAGACACAATAAGCTGAATCTGGAGTGCATAATAGTCCAAGATCACTTTTTAGAAAACCTCAATTTTCCCATACATTTTCTGTAATTTTGATGCTGTCGAATTACAGAAAATGTATGGGAAAATTGAGGTTTTCTAAAAAGTGATCTTGGACTATTATGCACTCCAGATTCAGCTTATTGTGTCTTTGAATTCATAAGTTACACTTTTCAAAGAGAAAGTGTGAAATATATGAATTCAGGAAGAATTAGATGGCTTTGAATTCCAATACAAATCTTTGAAATTCCCGCCGTCTTGCCCCAATTACCCATCATGCAACTCACGTCGTGAACCGGTCTATTAGAGAGCATAGAATTTTCTGGTTGTATTTATTGTCCTTATGAGGCGATGACTGCGGTTTTGGAGCTAAATGTAAGATGCATAGAAAGAAATGGACTTGCTCTTTACTCAAGCGAAGTTTTGGAGCGATTGGAATCGATTAAACGTAATTTTTGTCGCTTTTCGTTGGAGTGACTTGGAATTGCGAGTTCTCCCTTTACTTCTTTTAGGTAAAGTCAAACTCGCTGAAATGCCGTTTAGAAGCCATAATGCCGCCAAGAAACAACAGACAGACATTATTTGATGAGGTATGAACACTTTAATGGCTGTTTATTTTCAATTTTGACATTTTATCAAACTCACGATAAAATCTCATACAAATCCTTATATTTTTGTCGCTGAGGGTCCTGTTGTGAGCCTGGGTGCCCTGTGGTCGTCGTTGCTTAAGTTCCCTAATCTCAGCCTTGGGACGTTCTTAGTTTTTGGCCAATCTTAGTTCTTTTAAATAAGATTTTTATAATTATTATAACAAAGAGAACTCCACTTAACTCGCTTCGTGTAGCAAACTTACCATCTTCAGAGGTGACGTTAACCACAACTTTGCTTGCCGGTCCGACACCAATCCTATTCTCGGCCTGAACAGTGAAATAATAAGGAGAGTATTTTCTTAGCCGTGGAACAAGATACTGCGTGCTGTTGTCAGACGTGGTAATGTTTGCCTCTTTTCCCAGAGACACGTTGTATTTCACGATGTAATGCGTTATGATTCCATTTCTGTCCAGCTCCCTCGGTGGGCTCCATTTGACGAGGATAGACGTGGATGACTCTGTAAGTGCCACAACATCCAGGGGAGGACCCGACGGCTCTACAGACAGGTTACAAAAAAAGTCATACTTAGTAAAAGCCTTTCAGTTGCATTTACATCGTTTTCAACCCGTTCTTTGTATAGTCTGTGGATGGAATCTTCAAGTGTGACCATTCAAATGAAAGCTATTGAGCAGTACTTTCCTGTAGTACTGTTATTATGCTGTAAAAAGTGGTTCTAACTTTTGAGTCTGTGCATGAAATCCTAAAGTGTGAACATCAAATGGAAGCTACTGGGCAGTACTTTCCTGTGGTGTTGTTTATTATGCAGTACAAGGTGGTTCTAACTTTTGGGTCTGTGGATGAAATCCTACAGTGTGACCATTCATTGAAAGCTACTGAGCAGTACTTTATTATAGTAATCATGTTTGTAATGCTGTACAAGGTGGTTCTAATTTTTTTAGTCTGTGGATGAAATCCTTCAGTGTGACCATTCAAATGGAAGCTGCTGGGCAGTACTTTCCTGTGGTGCTGTTTATTATGTTGTACACGGTGCACTTCCTAATGGTGATGTTACTTTTACAGTGTTCCACAAAATGCAATTTACTTTTAAAACATATACATTGATCACTTTAAAGAATAAAAAAGTTTATAGCAAATACTTGTCGCAAAGTATATTACCTGCAGGATGTGTAGTTTCAGAAGCATTGACTGTTCTACTGCTCCATGAGTACTTCACATTGTACGCCTGTAGCATGAACGTGTATGTCACAAATTCATGAAGCCCTGCAATAGTATACTCAAACTCGGGACCGTCATATGCCAGCTTCCTAGTACCAGACCCCTCGCTACTTTGCCAGTAGTACAATCGGTATTGAATCTCGCCATTGGGGCTGAGCGGTGCCTGCCACATAACTTTGATGGCCGAGGAATTCATGGTGTGTGTCGCAATATTTGTTGGAGGCGAAGGCCCTGAAACAAATTGAGGAGTTGCAGTGTATCCTCCTGATTTGCAATACAATAGTTTTTTTTATTCTTACCAATTATAAAATTATTACAAGTGTACTGGCAGTTAGCTTAGCTCTGTTTACTCCTATTTTTGCGTGCTTGTGTCTTATTTGTTTGTGTGCCCGACCTGAACATGTAATAAAGTACCCCTATTATTTTTCTTATCCAAAATTTTAAATACCTATTGTAATCTCTGGGGTAAAATAAAGATTGTTGTTATTGTTGTTGTTGTTGTTGTTGCAATGTAGATGACATTAAATTTACATTACAAGCATGATAGAACTGTCACGTATGTTGCACATCACAACTGAAAATGTAACGAAAATGTTTATGCTCCAAAAGAAATCAGGGTCAAGTTGCAAACAAAGTCTGGCCAAACCATTTAGGCTCATTTAACAAACCCTGACAGCGGAATTCAAGCCACTCTTAAACCCCCGAAATATAGAACGCGATCAAAAGCAGGTCAGAAATCGAGCCTGCATCAAAAATTGACAGTCTTTTTCAAATTAATATTGAAAATCAACAGTCAAATTTCTACCTTGGCACTGATACTCACTGTCTTGAAAAGTCATGTTATAAACTGGCTCGCTTTCTGGACCTGCACCCACACGATTCCACGCTTTTACTACAAACGAGTACTTCGTAAAGATGGCCAGTCCTTGTACCACAATGCTAGTACTGCCAGTGTCTTTGGTCCCTGATTCACCCAGCTGTGATGTGTTGCTGTATCGCACAGAATAGCGGATTATGATGCCGTTCCTCTCGGAGTCCAGAGGAGGACTCCATTTAACTTGAATAGAAGTTGATGAAACAGTCAGGGCTTGAACGTCCTGTGGCGGACCTGAAGGTTCTGTGATAAGATAAAAAATATTCCAAGCAAAAATGTAATTGCAATCATTGTACCAGGCAATTATGACTCATGGCTTAAGTGATGTAGACTTCAGGACACAAATAGGAAATCACAAAAGCTTGTAACACAGGCTGTTTATAAGGGGCAGTTACACAAGCGATTTGATATCGTAATTATCAACGGAAAGGTTTATTCTCAAAAAACCAACAACTTTGTTTAATGTTGACATGTTTTGGATGAAACTTCATCCATCTTCAGCACATGTTCACACTAACAACTTATTGGAAATTATTTCCTGCCTGCTGGTTGTATGAAAAGGTTTATTTATTATATAGAATTTTGATTCTTGAAAACGAATCACTTACAATATACATGTACCTCTTTAGCTTGGTTTGCTTGTTGTCCATTTCAGACCATGGGTCGTTTTCAGGAGAATCGTTTATTTATCTTGATAAAAATTATGCGTTCATATTCACGCGTATAACATGAAATTTAAAAGAACCAATTCTCTAAAATAACACCAAATGGGAAAACAAAAAGATCATGCTAAACACTTAACAGACATATTCCCGACTTGGAATCTTGCACCTACAAAATGTCTGTAATTGACATCAACAAGTTGTACACATTACATGTGCTTGTGTTCTTCGCCACTAATTACCTGCTGGGTGAGTGGTTGCCACGGCCACTACGGGCTTGCTAGTCCAGGCATACTTGACGTTGAAAGACACAACAGTGAAGATATACATGACGTATTCTTGTAAGCCAGATACAACAAAAGCAGTATCTATTCCCTCATACACCAACCTATTCGTGGATTTATCACCTGTACTCAGTCGTATATAAAGTTTGTAGTGTATAGCACCATTTGGATGCAAGGCCTGAACCCATGTGACTTTTATTGCTGTTGAGTTCACAGTCTTTGCTGTGATATTCCTGGGAGGTGATGGCTCTGTAAAATGATACAAAAGGTGTGCTATCATAGGACGCTTATAACATCTGTCAGAACTGGTAGATCAGACCAATCAGTTCGTAAATGCGCCTTTTTGATGACCTTTTGCTTCAAGTCCAAGAACAAATTGGCCAGTACAGGAGGCCACTTCTAACAAATACATGTAGTAACATAGGAATTGACTGGACTTAGCTTGCCAACCACTTTTGACAGCTGTGACAAATGGTAAGCTCCAATAATAACAGTAATAATTAAATTATATATATATATATATATATGTTGTAGATCATCACACATGTCTGATTATGCTATGCATGTTTCTATTTCTGAAAGCGGAAAACATGGTTGTACATGTAAGAAACTAAACAATTGCTTGCACCTCATGTTTACATGTACATGTATTCTCTACAAATACATGTACTGTACAGTACACTGTATAAAACAACATTTTGACACAGAACATGTCTGTTCTGAGTCTCCTAGAGACAATTTTCAGAATTTTTATTGGACCCAAATTCAAACTTTCAGCTGCATTATGCAGCATCCCCTTACAGATTCTCCAGACCTGCAATATGCATTGTTTATCACTTTCATGACTGTAGACTTCAGTGTAATATTACTAGCTGTAATCACAGATTATGGAGACGCGTTCAAAGGAACTTCCGGCAGAAATGAGCCCCTGAAAAAACCAATAGGGGCGGCCATTTGGAAGACCTTCTACCAAAAAATCTCAAATTTTACTGCACATAAACCACAGGACAACCAATACGAAATTAGGATTGCGTTCTTCGAACGCGATTATTTTACCTGAGCAAAAGTACTGAATTGTTTGTATCCCCCTCTGCTTACAGTGTACAACACTTGTGAATAGCAGATGAGGTAAATACAGGTAAAGGTCAGTCTACACATTTTTGTAGCACTTTTCAATACACCTTTTGTCACACTTGAGATTGTAATGAAAATTGCAGGTGTAAAATTGCAGCGATTTCAGTGGGATTTGGCTGTGATTTCCCCTTCTGCTTACACATACATAACTTGTGAAAAGCAGGTACATACCGGTAAAGACTGGTTCACATATTTTTGTCACACTTTTCAATGCCACTTTTGTTGCACTCGAGCTTGTGACGAAAATTGTGGCAATTTCAGTGTGATTTGGCCCTGATTTATCCTCACGATATTACAGAGATGCAACTTGGTGGCAATTTGCAGGAACTCACAGCAATTGCAGCAAATATCGCACCCAAATTGCACAGAAATTGTCACTAGCTTACACTTGCAACAAAAGTTGCATTGGAGAATGCAACAAAAATCACCTGTTTAAACAGACCTAAAGAAATATTAATGTGAGTATTTTACCTGCTTCAAATGTTTTGTTTGTAACAGCACTGCTGTTGGGACCAATTCCTCCAACAGTAACTGCCTGTACCCTGAACGAGTAATTTGTGTAAGCCTGCAGACCAGTGACTGCTAATACTGTGGTGTTATCCAGTGTGTTCAAGAGTCTTGCATGTTGAAGAGCACTACTGCTGATGTAGATGTCGTATCTTGTTATTTTTCCATTCTGTTCAGCTGCTTTTGGAGGCATCCAGTGCAGAATAATTGATGAAGATGAGTCTGTTATGGCACGCACATTCTGTGGAGGGCCTGTTGGAGCTGAATGAAGGGAAAGGACGACAAAAAATAAAGTTATATGTATTTTCTATTTTGTCTGCTAAATCGTTTTCAGTCTAACCATTTCAACTTTTGTCAAATGTTCATTTCCTCTGAAGCTTTCATGTATCAGAAAGGAACAAATAAGGAACTGTCAAACTGTTCCCTTGTGATTGGTTTCTCTCTACAGGAGGTTACAAAAAATCTACGAGACCATGAAGGAAATGACAAAGATGCATTGAAAACAGTCGCTTGATATTTTAATCTTCCTAATCATTGCAACCAACACATGGAAATCCGCAGCCTTGCCTTACATCAGGGTAACACGGAAAGCCGTAAAAATCTAGAGCAAAAATGTATCTTAAACTATTACCCTTTAATTCATTTTAGTCTTTAATTGAGAGTGTCTTTTTAATTCGGCATCACCTTATGACATGAGTCCCTTGATGGTAAGTGTTCCCTTGAGAGAGGCATGACCCCTATTGCTAATTGCCCCCTTTTGGAAAAAGATTGAAGAAGATACCCCAAATTCCCCTAGTACATTACAAGAGATGCCCTTATGGGAAGTGCCCAGGGCTTTTTTGGGCTGTCTCCCCTTATAAATGAGGGTGGCATCCTCTTACATGTATATGAGGTGTGAACCAATGATTGTGATATACAAAAAAGTCATGTACATGTACATGTAACCCAAATTACAAAAATACTGTACATATAACAATTTACTGTTCAATAGATGAATTTTAAAAATTTGCAATCATAATATTGGGGACCAAAACAATCAAGCAATTGTGTATAATACATGTACATGTATGATGTTGTATTAAATTCCTGTTGTTATTGTTGTATTTCATTGATTTTTTTTAAAATGACTGCATGAGCCAAAAGTTTAGGGCATGCTCATATCCTCACAACCACTTTATCCTATTTTCACTGAGTCTCAGACAGACCAGCAGGCAAATTTCACGGGGGTCAAACGGACAACCAAGACCAAAGACATGCCCAGGGATCATGTACTGACGCACACATATCCACAACATAACCTACCAGCTTGGCCTGTAGTTTCCATAGCAACAACCGGGGAACTTGACAGGTTGTACTTTAGATTGTAAGCGGCCACTTTGAAGCTGTATTGTGTGAAAGGCTTTAAATTGGACACGAGAAATTGAGTACTTCCTCCATCATATACCAGGGTGAAAGAAGACACCAGCCCTAATCCAGTGCTCAATGACAACCTGTATTTTATTTTGCCATTAGGGTTGACAGGTTGTTGCCAAGCCACAAGGACTGCTGTTGAGTTCACACCCTGAGTGGAGAGATTCTGAGGTGGTGATGGCTCTGCCAAAAAAAAAAAAAAACATCTTAATTGAAAAAAATATCAGAACGGGAGTATCTACACAATTTTTTAGTGATGAAACAAGTTCTACTCACGTCCTTCATCTGTTCGCTCCAGGACAGTACTGTGATTTCCTCCTCCTTTGCTAGTGAATGCACTAACACTGATTGTATACAGTGTGAAGGGATTTAGTGAAGAGAGCAGTACACTCTCTGCTTTACCAACATCTCTTGTGACTGAATTGGAGGAATTTTTCTCTGAGTATGTTACCTTGAGAAGGTGAAGAAATAGTAAATATGAATATTTC